>PVLA01014318.1:0-31212 GCA_004027455.1 Hydrochoerus hydrochaeris | reverse complement strand
AGATGCACTAGAATATCCACTCTGGTTTGATTATTACCTGCCTTTGAAGTTTTATACTGTCTACAATGTTTTATTTTACTAATATTGTTATTTACTGCTATACTCAATTATACTGCTATATTCAATTATGCCTGATGATATAGACATTCTATTGACGATAATAAGAAACAACACAGTAATCATTGTAGATCACCTTGTACTGTGGTTTTATACAACTTTTTCGTTTCATGTTTTTATAGGAATTTGTTTTTTTTTTTGTTTTTGGTCTTGCTAAGTTTTGTTTTTCCCTCTAATACAGAAAGGATAGAAATACACGTACAGACTCATGCATGCGTAGCTGTTTACACTCTCACTGTTTGAATATCTACTTTGTATGCTTTAATTTTGTAACTTGAGCAACTATTTCTAAGAGGATAATATGTTATTTATTAACTAGTGATTTCTTATTGTTTATCACTTTTTTGGGATTCGGTATTATTTCTACCCTTTACATGCTTTTGTTTCTCTTTAAATATAATCTTTTAAAAAAAACTAATTAATGAAAAGGACACATAATAAGTTGTATATAGTTATAGGGTACAGGTGTGTACCCTATAATACATACATGGTATGTGTTGGAGTAGAGAAGAGAAAGGGGAACTTTCTACTGATGACTGTCAGTAGAACCATTATAACAGATACTGTGATTGTACTAAAAAAATTAGAAAAAAAGCTGCCAAATGATGTTTCCTTCTCTTTTACCTTCTGCTTCTTTTCTTTTTCTTAAGGTATAGTTGATCAAATTAACTCAGTTTTTCTCTCTTCCTAATTTGCTCATGAATTTGCCTTTAAATACACTGACATCATGCTCAATTATTTGCATTATTGATCCCCTATCAATTGAAATGATTTTAATATTTTCCCTTTTAATCTTGTTTCCTATCTTTGCTTATTCTCTGTAAATCTAGATCTATGACCTAAATTATTTTCTTTCTTTTTGAAAAATGGAACATCTCTTGCAAAACAATTCTACAGGCAACATATTCTCTTAGTTTTTATTTGTTTGGAAAAAACATTATTTCTCCTTCACTTTTGAAGAATAATTACACATAACACAGAACTGTAGGTTGGTAGGCTTTTTTGCTCTCAATAAATTTTCATTCCACTTTTTCCTTTTTTTTTTCCTTCACATACATGGATTTTTTTTCTTATTTTTTACATGGTTTCTGAAAGATCAAATATACATTGTTATATTTGATGTTCCATAGGTAAAGTAATCTTTCCCTTCTGGCTTCTTTCAAATTTTTTATTTTAATTTCCTGCATTTTGAATGTGATATGCCTAGGTGTGGTTTTCTTTGGCATTTATCCTGCTTACTAGTCTCTGAGCTTCCTGTATCTGTAGTTTACTATCTAACATCAATTTAGGGAAATTTTTGTCATTGTTTCAAGTGTTTCACAATTTCCCTCACTCATTTTCCTTCAATTTCCCATTACACAGATGGCCTTCTTTTGTCCATGTCCCACAGTTCCTGAATGTTCTGTTCAATTTTTTTTAGTCTTTTTCCTTTGTTTTTCAGTTTAAGAAGTTTATGTTGGCATATTTTCTGGTTCAGAGGTTCTTTACTTCAATGCGTCAAACCTATTTCTTCATTTCTGTTATATCATGTCTCATTTTAAACTCCTCTGTTCTTACAAAGTGTTTTCTTTCTTTCTGTTCCTATCTCATCAGTTTCCTCCCAGTACTCTCTCTGTTGGTTTAAAGTGTGCTTTTGCCTGCTAGCATGCCTTGTAAATTTTTCTTGAAAGCTAGACAATATGTACTGGGTGAAGCAAACCTTGGTAAACAGTCTTCAAGCAATGTGTTGTTCATGTGTGTAGGGAGGGAGAGCACCCTGGACTCTATAGTTCTGCGATTAGGTTTTGGTGAATTAGTGAGCCTGTATCTTGGACTGTGAATCTAACAAGTGTTTCTCAGATTTTCTACCCCACTAAGCTCAGAAAGGAGGACCAGAGGGTCCGGAATTGAGTTGTTACTTTCTTCTGGGTTCTGATTTCTAGTAAGATCCTAAAAGATTAGGTTCAGGGAAAATAGGAAGGTATGACTGAAAAATACTCTGAATGCTTAAGTTAAACACATTATTACAGTAAAAGACACATTGCCATTAATCTTCCCTCAAAATACGCCCCTTCATGTCACACACAGCCTGTTGTTTCTGCCACTTTCTGAAACAGTTGCGAAGGTCCTTTCCTGAGAGTATCTTAGGTATACTGTCATGCCTGCTTCAGTGGCCTGTGGCTTAGTCTTTTTACTCATTGTTTAGACAAAATGCCTGACACCCAAAAGTTAGGGAAGGAAAGGTTTAATTTCTTACAGTTTTAGGAGGTTTTAGTCCATACTCAGTTGGCTACAAGGCAGCATGGCAAGGGCAGTACAGCCTTACATAGCCGCTGCAAACAATAAAGCTCAAATTGGCAGAAGAGAGAGACAAGGCTTCTTCTTGCCTTACATGGTATGCTGGCTCCACCCCCAGGTGGGTGTAGCACTTACACAATCTAAGTGCTAGACAATGAACCAATCAGAATCGCTAGGTTTGGTCTCATCCATAATTGCATGAGGCTTGGGGGCCACTGACATAAAAGGTGACAGCCTGAATCAATGAAAAATAGTTTCCTTTTATGGTCATTTTGAATCTGGCAAACAAATGGAGTATGTGTGGTGCCAGATCCAGAGAATAAAGTGGACAAGGACACACTATAATGCTTTTATAAGCCTGCTTTTCTATTGAATGACCCTGGGCAGCAACATTCACTATATATGCATATATGTATATTTATAATCACATTTTTTAAAGGCAATTGTGAAAGAAGACCTCTAAAACTGCTTCATAAAGTGGTAAGAATGATGGGATAAGTGAGGGTAGAGGGTAGTATTTTGATGGGATCAATGCTGATGCTTCTCTTGCAGTCACACTTTTTTTTTTCCATTTAAACACTCACCATATAGTTTGAGCCTCCTTTGTAATTTATTTTGAGGAAAGATTTTATAAGAACAGATGACCTGACATATCTGCAAATGGCTACTTTTCTTCTTTCCCTACTGGAAGTGGAAGTATTTTTCTGATACTTACTGGGAGAACCTGGCAGAATGCAAGGAGGTACATAAAAGCATCAGGATGCAAACTCAGGGATGCTAAAACATCAGGAGCCTGTAAAACTGGGCCCCCTGGAGTTTTTAACTCTTAGATTTGCCTACACTGAGCCTCCAGCAATTTGTTAATTACTGTTCAGGTTTCTTACCCTAGTACTGGTTCTCGCAAAAATCTTGGTTTATGAATTTGTTTCAGTAATTTGTGATTCTCTGTATCTCCCTGTCTTCCTCTAGTTTTTAGGGCAGCATTTTCCTTCATGACCTCAGATCTCTGAGAGATGCAAGAACAGGTTTTAGTTTTTTTTACTTATTATTTATCATTAGACCCCAGAGTGAGAACTCCCAAGATCCTAGAAACTGGAAATTTTAAAATCTGTTAATATGGTACATTTTATTGGACATATAGGCCAACTTCACATTACTGAGAGACATATATCTTAATCATGATGTATTTTTTACAGTTTGCTCAATTTAGTTTTCTAAAGTTTTAGAAGTTTTTTTATACATATATTTGTAAGTGACTGTTACCTGTAAATTTCCATTTCTTCATCTTCTGTTTGGTTAATGCATCATGATTTTATGCTAGCCTCATAAAAAGTTGCAGAATATCCTTTCTTTTTCTATTCTGTAGAAAGGTATGATTAATATTACAATGATCATTTCTTTTAATGTTTGTTAGATTTGCCTGCAAATCTTTCAAGATCTGCTACTTCCTCTGCGGAGAAAATTTAAGTACTGATTGCCTATCTTTAATGATCATGAAGACACTCAATGTTCTTGTTGCTTTTGAGTTAACATTGACACATTGTGTTTAGGGGAATTAGTTTAAATTTTGGGTGTAATGTTTTCCTGTGGGTTTTTTTTAAATAGCTATAATAGAATTGTGTCATCATTTTCATTTTCTTCTCTGAATTTATTTGGAATTATATGCTGGTTCTTTGAAGTCTGATGAAAAGGTAAACTTTGGATATTATCTGATTGTGCCTATGCTAAGTGCTTGAGAACTATCAATTTCCATTCCTGCAGAAAGAGGTTGGTTGTTTATCGAAGCATCTTCCTCCTATTCTGGATGTATAGGTAGATGGTAAGCCCCAGGCCCTCTTGGGGTGAAATATGGTTTTGTGCCTGAGTTCTTGTCAATGGAGACTGAGACCACTGATGTTCTTGCCTCCAAACTTGACCTGTGAAATCATGCTTCAGAATGAACACTCACTTCAGTTATCATGTCACCAACAACCTCCAAGACTTAGTGCCTTTAAACAGCAAACATTTTATTTGTTTCATCAGTCAGTCGACTGGGCAGTACTTTGTTGGTCTTGCCTAGGATCTGTTATGTGACTGCATTGAGCTTAGGCTGGCTCAGGGGAAAAGCCCAAAACGCTCTCCCTCACTCTTTGCAGGATTGAGCGTGCTGGAGGGCTTAGAGTCTCCTCCTTGTGGTCTTTATCTTCATGTGTTGTCCTATCCCTACAGTTTCTAGGTCGCCTCTGCCTCCAGTAAGATTGTGTATGGTAAAATGTGGATTGCAAATGCCTCTGAAAGGTCCCCATGCTAAAGGCTTGGTTGCTTGCCAGCCTGTGGTTGTAATCAGGAGGTTGTGGAACCTTTTAAAGTGGAATGAATTTAGGGCATTGGAAGTATGGACTTAAACAGTTACCTGGACCCCAGCCCCTACCTTGCTTGCAGGCTCTCATGCACCAGCACCAGCACATGCTCCTGGCCATATGTTCTGTCTTCTCACAGACCCAAAAGCATTGAGATCAAGGGACCATGGGCTGTAACCTTCAGCTGTGGACCAAAATAAATCTTTCCTCCTTTAAGCTGCTATCTTCAGGTGTTTTGTCACAGCTGTGGAAACCTAACTGACGAACCTGGATCTGGTAGTTGGACACTTATATGAAAAATGTAGACGTAGCCAGCACGATTAAGGACTGAGTTTAGAAGTCTCATAAGGTTGGTTTCATCCACTCTGTCAGCCAGTGTGAGTCAGAAGTTCAACCCAGATTCAAGCAGAAGGGAAGCAGATTCTGCCTCTTCAAAGTCCCATTGTGAAAGGGCAGACAGGACTCCTTAAATGGCATCTTTAGTACTCTACCACATGGCCCCTGGAGTTCTCCACACAACACTCCTTTTTGCTCTCCCTCACTAACATGTATATACAGAGGCAGAGAAGCTTTGTAAACCAAGTAATGAAGACAGAGGAGCCTCTGTCATGGAGCCTCTCACCTCCAGTCTCTGCCCTGTGAGAGTAAACATATAAGAAATAAATAAATGGGGAGTGTGTTAAGCCACTGACCTCTCATGGGTTTTGTCTATTAAAGTTAACCTTATCCTAAAAATATAGGCTGGGGCTACAGCTCAGTGGCACAGTGCCTGCCTGGCAAGTGCTAGGTCATGGGTTTGATCCCTGGTACCAAGAAAAAAAAAATATCCTAAAAATACAACTTTTAGTTGGACTCTCAACTGGAAGTTTTTCAAACTATTCAGGTACTCTGAATTCTTAAAGACGTATGAGAGGAATATTTGGTGACCGTAACTTCTCTGGGTGTGTTTTCTTTTCCACTCCAGCCTGAGCTCACAGATGACCAACTTGTCTAGTTGATCCATGCAGTGCAAAGTGTGGGGTGGGGGTGGAAGTTAAAGAGGGTAGGCAGTAAGGACAGGGTTTTCTTTGTTTATTGTTACTCTGGGTGCAGTCTGTGTAAACCACGTGTTTTGTGGGTAAGGCCTGGCATTCTCTCCTGATCCCACGCCACAGGCTACTCCAACCAGGCTGTGAAAAACCATCAAATCTCAAGCTTTCTTGGACTTGGCAGGAGACATTAGACTGAAGTTGGCCTTGACTTTCTGCTGGCCTGTCTGAATTCCTGCTCTAAATCAATGTTTGGCTGTGAGAAGACCATACTTTCTATCTACCCATGCTTGCCTTTGAAAATATGTTATCTATATTTTGACTAGCATTTTAAGTTGTTTTCAGTAGGAGGGTCAGGCTGGTTCTGTAATTTTTAATAGTGCCAGAAAAAGAACAGGACATTTGTTTCTAAAGGGATTCAAAATTTGTGATAAATTTATGTGTTTCTCATAACTTCCACAGATTTATTCATCATGTTCTGGATTTCTGAATTTCTTATTCATATCTTCTGGTTTTCTTTCTTTTCTTCTTTTTTGAAAAAAAATTAAGCTGCACAGTACTACCAAGTATACTCCAAGGAAAATTCCAATGATATTTTCATTCACTGTGACTGAGGGAAGTAAAAAAGGGAGAAAGGAAGAGAAGGGAAAAAGGAAGGGAAATAAAGGAGGAAGGAATGGGATGGAAACAAAAGAAGGAACAAAAGGACAGAAAGGAGAAAAGAAGGAAAGAAAAATGTAAGTAGAACCAGGATATAAATAAAATTTTTTCCCTCTAAAGCACATCTGCCTTCATTTTAATACTTGGGTTGACAAGGGGATTATTTTAGGAGCACAATTTGACAGCTAAACACAATTCTACCAGTGTGTGAGTATGTTTAGCTGTGACAGTTCACAGAAGTTCGAATCTATACATGGATGGTGAGGGTTTTGTTCCAGGTCACCCCTCTGGAGTTCCACCATACAGAGGCTAGCCATGACTTCTAATTTTATCCCTCAGGAGTAGACTGAGATTCAACCACAAACTCTCCCATCACCTTTTAGCAGTCTTTTGCTCTTTAAGTCTTATTCCATATCTAAAACAGACTCAAAATAATATTCAGGTCATTTTTTTTTCTGTGAATAACATAAGTATGATCTAAATCATCAATCTCAAATGAAGTTATATAATTTTAAAAGGAAATAATCTCCTTTTTTATGTCAAGCAACAAAGTAGAAATGGAAGGAAAAAAATCATTAAGGGAAATTAAATTAAGACCCAAAGAAGGTGAAGATCATAACAACCAGTTTAATTATAATAACTTATAAAAAGCTCATTATAGGATAATTTTACAATATTATTCATTGGAGCACAACAGATATGACCTGGAATGTCTTAAACAAGCTGCTTTGTTAGCAATCAGTCTGCAATTGTGAAGATGGCCAGGAGAGCAGCTGCAATCTGCTATTATTTGGGGGAAAATATAAATCATTTTGAGCTATGGAGTATGTGGTTGACACTGAGTATTTCCGATTAGATAGTTTAGAGCAATTGGACAGATGGCCTGATGAGGAGGAGCCAAACCTTCTAAAATAAGAAAACCTTGAGCTAGATATCCCATTGCTTACCCGAGCTAATAATTAAAGCCTAATATATACTTTAATTTTGTTTCTGTGGGTTTATTTTTTTTTTACTTTCTTTTTGTTGATGGTAACTGTCCTTGGCCTAGATTATCTTTTCTTCCTCTTATGAATAAACATGAATTATCTACAAGGAACTTTCTACCTAAGGTAGGCTACAGTTGTGGGTCAGGCTATTCACATACCACCATCTGAGCTTTTTTGCCACCTAGGTTCAGTTTATTTGTGTGGGTTAATTGATCTGTGCTTCGCTTATGAGTTTGTTTTGTTTTGTGTGACACAGTATCTGACATTAGGTGCCTTATAAAGGAAAGAGATGCATGCTATTCACAGTGGTAAAAACTGAAAGTGCAAGCTGAGGAAGTCTGTATGTTCAGCCTCTGGTCTGGACTTGGTGGCTGGGTCACTGCTTAGTGGAGAAATTAAAAGGGAACCAGCTACATACAAAAGAGGCTAAGTGTGTGGGCTAAACTTGCTTTATAACAAGGGAGCTAACCCACTCCTTAAGGGTAGTGTTAATCTCTTCCAAAGGTTGTAATCCCATTACCTAGTGAATTTCTTTTGGTTCTTACCTCTTATAAGCTCACCTCAACACCAGCACTCTAGACACCAAGTATCTACACCTTGGAGGACATACGCAAACCATAGCCTGTTGTGATTTGAACAATGAAGGTTCAGTGCATGTAAATTTGCCCAGATGGAAAAGCCATGCTACTAACACTGTGGTCCCTCAGCCAGCAGTATGAGTAGCGCTTCAGTGTTGATAGAAACAGATTCCCAGATTCTTCCCAGATCCACTGATTTACAGTCTCTGGCAGATGAGACTTCAGAGTCTGTGTCTTAAATAAGCTCCCCAAGTGGTACTTCTGTGTCATGTAAGTTTAGGACACAGAACATTACAGTGGATCAGAAACCTTTTTTGATAATGTTGCCAGATCATAGCTTAAGCCTGTGGACCTAAAGGGGCTGTTGTAACTAATCATCGAGCTGCTGTAGGAGGAGAGGTAGACAGCAACATGTATGTGGCTGTGTTCGAATAAAACTTTATTTACAAAAATGAACTCTGGGCCAGATGTGGCCTGTGGGTCACAGTTTGCAAATCCCTGGGTTGGAGCGTGGAGCCCCAGGTATTCCTGGTCTTAATACAGGGTCAGTAATTGGGGAGATTTAGGAAAAGCTGATGTCGATTAAGTGCCTATTGTGTATATATGAAGTTACCCTTGAGTATAGTCTGCTTTAAACAGATGTGTAGGTTGCACTGAAGAATAGCAGTTGGAGACCTTTGGAAAGGTATAGCAAGAACCTGAGCTGCATCATACAGAGGCCCTAGGTTTGTCTCACTGTGTTTATCTTATAAGATAAGAAATGAAGGCTTAAACAGGTCAAAGACTTGCCTGAAGGTAGTACAAGGCAGTCTTAGATTCAGGATGAAAGCTGGTTCATCTGACAATAAAGATGGTCCTCCGCCCACTCTTCTTTCCTGTCCCATCAGTTTTGTTCGGTCTTGTGATTGACTGGCTTTGCCAATAGGACAACAGCAGCAGCCCCAGTGAGTGAGTCTGAAGCACAGCTTTCGAAGGGTCTTCACCACACCTGCTGCAGGGATTCTAGTCCTAGGCAAGATGCTCCCAGACTTGATGCCATAACAGTCTCCTAAATTTTCCTGTTCTCATTCGTTACTTTCCTTTAACCTGCTTATTATCTAGACGGTGTCTGGAATCATTCTTAGGAAACAAGCAAACATAGTTCAGTGATTCCGTGGTTATAGAGGTAACGTTGAGGGCTTTTGGAGGGTTGGTTCTGCCTGCTTCTCCAGTGCCATCCTATACTCACTCCCCACCCCCTAGCCATTGTCCTGGCTCCACACTGGCTTTCCTGTTCCCTGAATGCACTGAGCCTCATCCTCCTAGGAGATTTGCACTGGCTGTCCCCTCTACCCAGAGTTCCCTCCTGCTGGACCCTGTGGCTGGTCTTTCCCCATCTGGTCTCAATCCAGACATTTTCTGATCAAAGAAACCTTTCTTTTCCTTCCCTTCTGTGAAGCAATCACCACATCTCATCAGATTTCATATCTCTGTTTATTTTCCTTCATGGGATTATCTGACTATACTTCCTTTACTTTCCTGACTTCCTTCCTCTCTCCTCACTTTTTTTCCTTCAATCTCTCTGTGTCTCTGTTTGTCTGTCTGTCTCTCCCCCTTCTTCCTTGCTCTTGTCTCATCTCTCCCATGCCTTTCTTCCCTGTTATTGTGTATTTTCTGACTACTTTCACTGCCACGTAATCTGCACATAAATATCAGCAAGTGGGTTTTAGAAAAATAGTTTGAAAAGCTATTTCTAAGGCGGTGGCAATTATCTGAGTGTGGGAAAAGGGGGAAAGAGAGAAACAGGCACCAACTCCCAGATTTCTTGTAATCATCAAGCAACTTATGAATGGAGGAAGGGTTATCCTTAGAAGAGCACATTTTGGAGAGAAAGTGGTAAAATTCATGCTAGACTGTTAGCATTAGTGCTCCAGGATACCGGAAGAGGTCCACTGCATAGCGAAGTTTGGATTTGGTTGTCAGGGAGGATTAGAAATGAGGAGTAGTCTTCACTGTGGACAAAACAATGTTCATCCAAATCTTTGCAATTCATCAGTTGATGATAATGTATATATTCGTAAATATATACATTCAAAATACAAATATATTTAGAGATATGAGGATGCATTTATATGCAAATTTAAAGCTCATGAATGCAGTTGTAAAAGGACTTATATCCCAGGACAATAGTGAGATATTAAAAAAAAAGACAAGATTTTTGAATTTTAAAGGATTTGGAATCACTTGGAAGCACTGTGGGAGGATATTACTTTGAAGTGAGCTCCAGCATATTAATGTCAGGTTTCTGACACTTGATATTATAATAAGCAGTTCGTGTTTTTGTTCCCTTGGTTTTATGTCCATTTCTGGGTTCTTCTGAAAACCTGTAGTTTTAAACCAAGGAGAATTAGAATGAAATTAATTCAGGGATCTACTCTTCTGTCCTGGCTTTCTTGCCAAATCTCACCAAGTTACTTGTAAATTAATAGAAAGTCTAAGTGAAAAATCTGTTGTATTGTTATATGTATTGTATGTGAATGTTCCCATGGTGGAGAATGAAAGCCTCTTCTCTATGTTATGTTTTTGGGTGTAGAAGAATGAGACCTTTTTACCTCACTGCTAGAGTAGAATGCTGCACTGGATAAACTACTTTCATCCTTAAATAACATACTCTGTCCCAGGTCTTTATTGTGCTTTGATAGCAGGCACAGTACATGTACAGTATAGCATGTTTCTCACAAATGGATCACAGGGAGTTCCTATCCAATGGCTGGAAGGGAACATCAAGATCCCTTTGCCAGCTGACACCCTGTGTCAGTAAGATGCTTTCCTAATGTTTGAAGGCAGTTTTTAAAAGCATATTGCATAATTTCCCTAAAGTACATTTTATATAGCTAATTTCTTTAGAAAACCTTTCTTTCTCTATTTATTTCAGCAAATGTTGATTGTCTGTATGTTAATACTTGTGCCAAGTGTTGAACACTTGCACCAAGCATGGAAGGGACAGAAAGGGGGAATTGTCTGTATCTCCAAAAGGCAAGGAATTCTAGAAATATGTCATACTGGCCTCACTTTTATCATATCCATAATTATTGGCTTTATCTGAAATCTTGCAAGTGTAGTTGACCTCCATACCTATGGGTTTCACATCAGCAGAGTCAACCAACCTTGAACTGAAACCATTAAAAAAATAATTCGGGAAAGTTCTACAAAGCAAAACTTGAAATTACCACACACCAGTGCTTCCTGTCTCAGTTGTGCACTGTGTAGTTAGACCTGTGATGGCTGTGTCTGTACAGAACACTTACTACCAGCCTCACTGTGCCATTTCCCAAACAATAATGTATAACAACCATTTATGTAGTATCTACACTGTACTGGGGATTCTAAATGATCTAGAGATGATTCAAAGTGTACAAGGGATGTGCATAATTTATATTTAAATATTATGCCATATTATATAAAGTACTTTAGTATACAAGGATTTCAATGTCCTTGGGATCCAGGAACCACACCCATGTGGAGGCTGAACAATGAGTATATTATTTCCAGGAAGAGAAGAGAAATAGAAACAATAGATGAAACTAAGACTCTAGCCTCTAATCTAGATTTTATAAGTGTAAAATGTGGCCTATTAGCAGCACTGTAGCAACAATCCTGGAAATCCTAGTAACAATGTACTGTTATTTTACCCGTACAGCACTGTGCAGTGTAAGGAGGGTCTCCAGGCACTGTCTCCCCCAGAAGGTGTCTCAGAGTACAAACTCATTTCATGGTGTGGCTCTACCATCATAGGGTCGCAGGCTTCCTGCCAGAGAGAGAAAGTAAGCATAGAAACCATGGCATACCATGTATGGTCTGAGAAGAAAAGTGAAATTCATTACTATGGGCCACATCCTACTGGTCGGAACCATGCACATGGCTCTACCTAGGACAGTGAGAAAGGAAGTCTTATTGTGGTGTTGGCAGGAAAACCAAATAGTTTCTAGTTACAGCTTTTTTTTTTTGTACCGGGGATCAAACTCATAACTGCACACTTATAAGGCAGGCACTTAAGCCCCTGAGCTGAATCCCCAGCCCAAATAGTTTCTAGTTAATACTTAGTCATTTTTGCTGTACCTGGCTCTGTCACATATTAGCTTATGCATTATAAAACTTTCTGTGTCTCATTTTTCTCATGTGTGAAATAAGGCAGTCATTGTTATGAGGTTTGTTATGAGGAAGAAACAACTCAGTATATATGAAGGGTCTAAAAGAGTGCCTGTCAATGTGCTATTAAATTGAGCTATTTGACTTAAGGAGTGAGGAATATTACATTATGGGAGATACATAGTCTATGAGATTTCACAGTAGAAAGAGAATATTTTTATTGGGGGGAAGATGTGGTAGACCATCAAACCATTCTCCAAAGATGTCCACCTAAACTATATAACCCATGAATCAATGCAAAAGGAGACTTTGACTATGTGACAAAAGTTTTAAGCTTTAGATGGGGAGATGTCTCAGGATTGTCTGGGTCTAAGGTTTCACTTGAGAACAGATAGATTCCCCAGTTAGTGACAGAGGAGATGCAATGGAAGAGGGTGTCAAAGGGAATCAGGACTTGAGGAAGACTGCCCTTTAATGGTGCAGTGTAGGCAGTGGCCTGAGGATTACACCCATAAGGAATTTGAAAGTATATTTCTCCACCACCCTGAAGCCTCCAGCTAAGAACCCAGCTGGATAGCAATGAATTTATCCTAATGGGATCCTAAACAGAGGGCACAGTTATGGCTGCCTACAGACAGTGAGATAGTAGATATGTGTTTTTGTAAGCCATTAATTTTGTGTTAATTTACTACAGTAGCAGTAGAAAACTAGCAAAAGGGAGGATCCATAAATAATTCATAATAGAAAAAGTACTTGGGTCAGATCAATAGGCAGGACTCTACTACTTAGATAAACTAGAAGGACATTTCAAAAAGGGGACTGGAAAAGTGAGGTGAGCCATGTTTTATAAAATAAGCAGGGATTATAGATTGGTAGGTTGAATCACCGCATTGGAAAGCTTGAGATTTCGGGCCAGGGAGTTTGTTCCTCATTCCAGAGTGTATGAGGAGCCATTGCTGGATTTTGATTGACAGGGTTATGTGGTCAGTGGTCCATATGAAAAGGTCATTTGATGATGGGTCACAATAGCTTGTGCACAAAGGCACAGTAGTAGCATTGAGAAGGGAAAGTGGGTAGTCAGGAAAGACTGTTTTATGTGGAGTCTTCTAAAAGCAAACCCTGAGGCCATGGTACCTGAGGAAGTTTACCAAGGCAGGACTCCCAAGAGAAACCAGTAAGGCAGCAAGGGAAGCAGACAAAGGAATAGCCATACTGTCAGACAAAGTGCTGGTCTGCAGTGGATTGCAGAGGGGTCTCAAGCATCCATTGCACCTTTCAAGTTTGCTTTCTTTGAAGGCAAAAGAGCTACACTTTCATATTTCTGCATCAATCAGTGATTGACTGCTGGTCACTGTCAAGCACTGGGAGGAAAAAGTGTCAGTAGTTCTAGGACAGCACTCAGAAAAAGGGCTCAGGTAGAAACACTGCAGGCAAGATAGGTGGAATCAGGAAGATAGGCACAGAAAACTGTGGAAACGAAGGGATCTGGGTGCTCACTAAGAGTATCAGCTACCAAGATAATGCAACTTGAACGCAGTGCAGTTGAAGTGAGGTACAGAAGAGGGATGCAGAAAGAAAGGAAGACACCAATTCTTGAGCCCTTCCATGATAAACAGGAATGAGAGTATATAGAAGGAATGACGCTCAAAGAAAGGAAGTCAGGGAAGATGAGTGGGTTCTGGATATATAATGTGTATTTCCCATAAGCTAATTATTGAGAGCATGGAATCAGCTCAATTTCCAAGTGATACAAAAGCTCTAACATCATATAATTTGTAGGGACTCAGAGCTCTTGTAATACTGGGAATGCATTTTCCACCTCAGTGCATTGCATCTTTTCCATTTTCCAAAAATGTCTAACTCATTTTCACATGAGAGTGATCAAAATGAAGCATTATTAAATGTGTTCGGTTACTCAGAGGAAATACATAATTGAATGGCAATGTTTTATTGCTGCTAACAATGAAAGTTGAACTAGATATTGATCACATTAGTATATTGTTCAAGTTAAACAAGAATGAACAAGAAACCATTAGGTATTTTCCTCTGGCCTCCGGGGTTAGTCTAAATGAAAAAAAAATAACTGTTAAAATATACACAACAGCAATCTGTAGCTCACAAACTAAATTGCGATAAACGGGGGAAGGAACAGGCACTTAAAGAAAACAATAAACAAATATTTCCTAATGTAATGTAATTATTTAAATCTCAAGATTCTAATGTTAGCTCAGTTAAGCCTGTTTCCTGGGTGCTCATTATACTAAGAATCTATTCTAGATCCTGTGGAAGATGGAGAAGCAAGAGTTATGGTCCCCTGGGCTCTTTACTAGCTCTACCTCTGGAACAAAACAGTTTTTATTTAAATCTCCATGGTACCATTGAGCCATGAGATCTTAGATCAGTCATTTTATTGCATTAGTCAAAATCCACTGACTGATACCTATGATGTGCCAAGCACTGTACTGATAATATAGCTTTTAATCCCCCCTTTAAAATATCTTTCTGAGGGGTTTGTGCTACTCCTCCAGTTGTGGTCCTTGACCAACAATCAGAACAAAATCTGGGTGCACACTAGAAATGGAGAACTTGAGCTCTGGAGATGAGGTTCTGGAGTCTGTTCAATCAGATGTCTTGATGATTCTGATGAAAGTTGAAGAGTATGGAATTAAATGAGATAGAATTTATGGAGTGCTAAATGTTAAATGCTCAGCTTCTGCATCTGTAAAAATAAACTTATAGCAATTGTGGTCTCTTGAAGCTATTGTGGGAATGTGACCGGGACTAGCATGGTGGCAGTGACACAAGTTCCCATTAATGCCAGCTATTCCATTTGTACCAGAGGAAAAATAATTTTCCCCTTTTCCTTCTGAGCTTTCAAATGGGGATCGCTGTAACAAAAGGCATATTAATGTTTATTTCCTACACTCATGGGAAATACCCAGGGCATGAATAACTGTCAAAGAGGTGGCCTAGAACTTTGACCTGCATAGCATCTTCAATAAAGGATATTACATTTTCGGAGAAGTGACAAGACTTCGAGTTCAGGATCTAGAGTCACTAGGGGCAGCAACGTGTCGGACACAAATGTACTGAAAACTGTAGATGAAATGAGTATGTTTGGAACTTTCTCCAGTGTCATTTCCAGGTTGACAAGAGTTTAAAGTTGCATTTGGTGATTGTACTACTTTGTCTTTCTGATAGAAAATGAAGGAGGGGCCAATTCATAATTTATGTCCTGTTTTTAGGCAAATGGGAAGGAGCAGAGAGTTTTCTTGAATATTTTTGAGAATTGCCTTCAGATAAAAAATTTTATGCCTAAATGGTACACTCTGGGGGCATACTCTGGTCCCTAAATATTAATGCTAAAAATTTATTATTGCTAAATATAGCCCACATGACAAGAGCTTCTTGCATAAGAGTTCTAGGGGAGTGTTCAGCACATTTAATTTTAGATCTCCCTGCCCCAGATATGTGATTGCCCTTCTAATCATTCTGCTCCAGGGCTCTGTGACAACAAAATATCAGCAGAAAGTTGTCATGAAAAAATATGATTTCCCCATGAAATATCACTGGGAAAGGTGGAAGAAATGGCTTCTATGGTCATCCAAACTGCCGCTTACTGGGGAAAGCAGGCTTTCTCTCTCCTACCATCTCCCTTCTTTCCTTTCTTCCTTGGTTCCTTCCTTCCTTCCTTCCTTCCTTCCTTCCTTCCTTCCTTCCTTCCTCCCTTCCCTTCATCTTCCTTCTTTCCTTCCTTCCTTCCTTCCTTCCTTCCTTCCTTCCTTCCTTCCTTCTGTCCTTCCTTCCTTCTTTTTAAAATAAAAATATACCCTGAGGGCCAACTGTACTCCAGTCATTGTGCCAGACATGTGCTTCACTGCTAAACAAAACCAGACACAGTTCTAAATTTATTGTGTTCACTGAGAATAGAAGTAATCCATCCATTCATTTGCTAAAAACAAAACAAAACAAAACATTTTTGGACATGTACTGTGCTCTGGGCACTCTTCTTGCATGTATAATACTGACAAATGAATGTGAAATTTTGGCCAAAGAAAAGGGATCAGTGGCATTATGAGATTTTATAATAAGAATAATTGGGGAAAACATAGGGTATAAGCAAGAGAAAAGAAAATTTTCCAGTGTTTTTCTTTGTCTTCTTCTTTGTGTTATTTTTCCTTGAACTTTCTGGTGAAGGATCATATACACACAAATAGTGAACAAAATCTGTGCAATTCATTGAATTGTCACAGATTAACACATGTGTGTCATCAACACCCACATCAGACAACAGAACATTGCCATAGTCAGAGAAGCCCTCTTCCTTCTGCCCACCAAGCCACCATCTAAAAGTAATAAACACCCTACTTCTAATACTGCAGACCAGTTTTGCTTACTAAAATAATAAAAAGCGCTCATTTTAATACACCCATTCATATATGTATCTTCCCGGACAATGTATTTATAAGACTGATTCATGGTACTATTCAGTTTTCAAGTCATTCATGCTAATTGCTGGGCTGTATCCTGTTGGATGAATATACCTTAATTAATATTTTTCATTTCTGTAAGGATTTAGATAGTTTCAAATTTGGGACTATTATAAATGCTTTGGTTATAAATATTCTATTACATGAATTATGGTAAAATGCATATAGTTCTATTGACTATATACCTAGTAACAAAGCTGCTGAGTCATAGGCGGAGCAAATGTTGAAATCCTGAGAGAGTACCACTTTTTCATAATGGCTGTGCCAATTTCCACACCCACTCTTAGTGAATGGGAGATCTAGTTAACAATAGCTTTCCAACCAGGGGTATTTCTAGGTTTGTTGCTGGCCTTGTCTTTAGCAATAGAAGCTTCTCCTTACCTCTGGTTACTTGTGGAGCATGGAATATTGTGGTAGGAGAATTCAGAAGAGGATAAACTTTTTTTTTCCATTTAGAAGTACTCCGAATTTAGAGCATAGTGAGAAAAGCATTATGCTCAAAGCTGACTTCCCAAAGAAAAAATAGCATTTCACATTAGTAAACACAGTAGGTGGCAATTGCTTTTCAAACTACCTATTTCTACGGTTCTTTCCCAGCTGAATGTCTAACTGTGCCTTGAATGGCAGAAATAAAGGATCTTGTATGGTCCTCTCACAGCATCTGTGTTTCCACAGTGAAGATGGACTTTTTGATTTTTTTGCTCAGTAGTCATTTGAAATGCCATGGGAGGGTTTAGAAAATTTCCTGGATCTTGAAAAGTAAAAGAAAAACCATGCTTTGTTGGTTGGTTAACACTATACTTTAATTGTATTTGTGAATAAAAGTGAATGTAAGTGAATTCTAAAAAAAAAAAAGGTGCAAGTAGACCACAAAAGAATGATATTAGTCTTAGTTCTGCAAAACTCATCACTAAGTTAAGTGCACAAAATTTCAGTTTGCTACAATCCAGTCTTTTAGTTCTAAACTTGAAGTAAAGAAAAGTTTGGCATGAACAAGCAAGAAAAAAACAGTTGAATGTCCATACTATGGAAGATTTAAGCAATAGAAATTCTCTAGCAAGGAAAAAAAAAGATGAGGAATTGATAAACTAAGGATACTTAAGAATACCAAATTCATGTATCAACTATCACAGTCCATGCTCTTCTGGGTAATAAATAGACCCCATATCTCAGTAGTTTGCAATCAAAATTTTGTTTCTTGTTTATATCCTGTGCTTTTTGCATGGTGGTTGAAGCTCCATCCTGTATAGTTTGTACAATGAGATGCAGGCTGATAAAATAGGCTCAAGTTGTATATTAGTCGTCTTTTGACACATGAGTGTTATGATCTGAGAACCACAAAGCTTCAGCAGCACTAGATACTAAACATTATTTTTTTCCCCACACAAGTCTGCATGTCTCCTGATCATTCTAACCTGACCCTGGCTTGGTAGATCTCAGTCTGGTTCATTCACCTGTTGGAGGGTTGCCTGGAAGCAGTCTGGTCTAAAATATCTTATCTAGGACACCATGTCCCTGGTCAACTGGTTTCTTAATTCTTCAGTAAGGAAGTTCCAGCAAAACAGAAACACTTAAAATCCTGAAAAAGAGTTCTTTCCTTTTAGTACTTCCATCACTCCTTGAAACAATAAGCAGAAGCAGAACACTGTTAGAACGGGGATGAGAGGAGGTGATAAGAATCAATTATGGGAAAGCACAGGATGCTTGTGAGAAATCGTGCCATAAGTTGGCTCAGGTTCTACTCATGGGGACCTCCACCTTTCAGGGACGTTGCTATGAACTCATATTACAAACAAAGTAGTGCACAAAGCTTCAGTTGTTTTATAATAGCATGCTGCCTGAAATACAGAGCATTGTTGCTCATGATGGTAAAGGGGAAAGTAAGCCCGTCATTTCTTTCATGTCTCATGGTCAAAGAAAGTCATATGGCCAAGCCAGATATCAATAGGGTAAGGATATAAAATTTTTTTCTCATAGGTGGAGAAAGGATGTTTATAAAAATAATAGTCTTTCATTTTATTTATTTTTTAAGATAATAGTCTTTAATAGAAGTGGAGAGGGAAAAATATTGGTTTCTTCAAGAGTATTTTTACCTGAGATAAATACACTTTTGTCAGGAGAATTTTTCCCAGATATTAGATAAGACATGAAAAGTGTAATAATACACTTCCGCATTTCAAAACGTTGTCCTTTAAGAGTCTCTGCAACATTTAGGAATCCCTGTCTTAGCTGTTGGTTCAGTCATTAGACAATAGCCTACTGTCCACCTGACCCACAGAAACACCAGTCATATTCCAGGTGCCTGGTGTTGAAAACAGTGTAACGCATCCAAAAAGAACATTTCAAGTAAGCATTTTTTTGAACACTTGGTTTCCTACCCCGTCAAGCTATAGCAGGTACAAATCTAAGTTCACAAACACAGGCTGTGTTCATTTTTTGCAACTCTAATTCATTTCTATTATGAGCTCCTATGCCATGATGAGACATATATAATTTTAGTTAATTTAGTTTAGTTTCTACATGTGTGACCATGGCTGAATGTTAAACTCTTAAGTCTTTCACTACATCATGACTTGTGTGGTGTGGGATCAGGGACAGCAGTCCTGTGTCACATTAATATTGGAGAGCCATCCTGAATCCTGATTCTTGGGCTTTCGTGCAGATTGCTGATGCATAATCCCAAGGTTCAGTTTGCAGAGCCTTTTCTGTCTCACATTGGCATGATAGATACATGAATCCTCTGCCATATCAGTAATGAGCAGCCTGGAGGAGACACTTGCCTTCTTTTACTTATTGTCATGCTGTTACAGATGTGTAGAGGACATTGTACAGCCTTATGCCACTTTGGGACAGAGTCTTTGTGAAGTTGATCAGAGCCAACCATCTAGAAATAATCAACTTCGTGTTCATCCTGGGGCCTTCCTGACAACCTGAAATGTCACCAAGGAGGCCTGATCCCTGCCTCACTTCACTCCTCCATTCTCCTCCTGTTCTTCATGCAGCCTTAATCTGAGAAGTTGAGCCTAAGGTCTCCTCTTCTTGGCTATGGTTTCCTCCTCCTCGGTCCCCTTGGTTCCCCACCCCTGACTTTATTTAAGGAGGGCATAAACTGGTGAACTTTGCTTTTACACATCTTACTTCCTCCAGATCTATTTTATTTTCTGTGTATGTGAGCTCTTTTCCTGCCACAGAGCCTAACTCTTTAAAATACAAAAGCCTGGAAAACATTCATTTCTCTCCTTTTGTTCTACTTTCCATTCCTTGAAACAATGGACATAAATAGGACACAGAATGTGGGTGAGAGGGGGAGACCGAGGTCAACAGGAAGAAGCAGAACAGAAAACAACCCAAGTGAAAATGATTGTTGGTGTGCTGGCAAATATTTAGAAACTTGCTTAAAAAAAAAAGCTTTTATTCATAAAATTTGCTGATTTCTGGATTTCTGTAGTATAATTGCTGCCACCATGGCTGATTTGAAGTTGCCTGGGAGACATCATTGAACACAGAGTTCAGAAAAGGAAGACAACACTGTACAATTATGAAATATTTTCCCCATTTAGATACAGGAGACATAAATAATCCCATGAGCAAGCATTACAATAAATATAATTTTAAAATGATGCATAATGAATGCTTAACAACTTTGCTTGTCTTTGTAGTGCAGGGGCTCAAACCATGGCCTGATGTATATAAAACACATGCTGTACCATGGAGCTACACTTCAGCCCTAATTTTATCCTTAATATAATTTATTTAATGTTAAATTTTCTGATATAATTTTAAATAGTGATTTAACTGGCTCTCTGAAAATTTAACAGCATATTACAATTGTAAGTCATTTGAATTCAATTGTTAATATTTTATAACTATTTCTTTGATGCCAAAAAAGTGGGATTTCATATCTCAGAATATTGAATAGGTCATTTAGCATGACTAGTGTTTGGGATAGCTTGTCTTTTCTTATATTTTTTCAGATTTACGTCACATGCAGGTACTTGCATTGAGCTCGTTATTTATTTTTTAAAATTTTTGCACAAGATGGTACTTGGTGAAACTTGGAAGCATGAGGGTTGTTTACATCTCCTGTCTGGCATAACCCCTAACTGTTGGATGAAAGAAGGTGATGGATTATTATTTATCCCTATCGATCTCATTGATGGTCAGTCCCAATCCATAATGGACAATAGGAGGATGATATTCCTTCTGTCCCTGTTACATTCTCTGTTGCCTTAGTTGGTGTTTCCAGAGACTCTCCCAGTAAATCACCTGTGCTCAACCCCTGCCTCAGGCTCTTTTTTCATAGATTAATACATTGCCTTTCCAGTGTTCATGGCTTAGCGTCACTTACCTTAAACACACTCACAGGGCCAAGGATATAGCTCAGCAGCATAGCGCCTCCCTGGCAAGCATGAGGTCATGAGTTCAATTCCAGGCACAAAAACAAACAAACAAACAAACAAACAAACTAACCCCACATACTCACTTAAAGTTGGGCAAAATCACTAAACATAAAGCTGTTTTTATAACAAAGTGCTGAATATCTCATGGAATTTATTGGATACTGTACTGAAAGTAGGAGGTAGAATGGCTGTCTGAGTGCAGGAGACAGAGCTGCGCGTCTTGTAGGCATAATGAGATGAGAAAACACAAGATTCAAAAAACACTGCGACACAGTATACTGCGGTGGACCAGGTGCTCACCTGTGCGACTGTAGGACTGGCTGTGAGCTGCCACTGCTCATGTCACAAAAGTGTGCAGCAACCCTTGCTGTTAGCCTGGGAAATATCAACACGCGTAAAGTATCTCAAAGCGTGGTTTCCGCTGAAGGTATACCACTTTTGTACCATTTAAAACTGAAAAATCATTAAGTCCAAATCATGTCCTATGTGTGTATTACAAAAGTACTGCAGAAAAATATGTACTTCTATAGCGTATATATATATATATGTGTGTGTGTGTATATATACACATGTGTATATTTTTTACATGAAATAAATATATATGACACATATATGTGCCATATGTGTAAAAATAAAGTTGACCTCACTATTTGCAGATTCCATATAGCGAATTTTCCTGCTCATTACACTTTACTTATAGCACCAACTCTGTACTCACAGAATTTCAGAGACCCTTACAGACATGCACAGAGCAACAAAATATTTGAGTCACTCAATGCATACTTTTCCACTGAAGGCTGAGCCCTTGCTTGGGCCTTCTTTCTGTGAATAAGAGATCTTCTCATGGCTGAGTTTTTCATGCTTTTGTGCTTTTTATTATATAAAATACAGTCTGTAATAGAGAGACACCCTAAACAAGTTCATGTATTGAACCATTGATGGAAATCTTGTGAATTGGGCTGGGAGTGTAGGTCAGTGGTAGAGTACTTGCCTAGCATACATGAGGTCCTATGTTTGAACCTCAGTGCTGCAAGATAAATAAGTAACCAAAGGAAAAACAAATGTTGTACCTAGAAGCTTCCAAGAACCTAACCTTATGAATATTTTTTTCTAGCAGCAATGAGTCCAGGGTTATTGATTCAGTTCTCACAGAGTATTTATAGAAAGTGGCTACTGTGAATGGTAAGAAGGAGCTGTGAGCATATATTATACAAATGTTGTATAATAAAGAGTAAAATGTAGTAAATAGGAAAACAAAGTTGGAAAGATACCAAAACATTAATAACTCAAGAAACCTGCAAGATGCAGCTGTTTTGTATGACTCAGTTATCTCTGACAGCTTTAGAGAAAGGCTACAGTGCCACAGTCCTCTTTGTACACAAGAAGCAGCTTTCCCTGAGTCCAGGTTCCTTTCTCGTGGTATAGGTTGTTCAAGTAAAAGTGCACAGAACTAAGGTAAGTAAGAAGAGAAGCCCTGTCTTAAAAACATTACCATATGGGAGAAAGACAAGAAGTCAAGGCAGTTTAATGGAAGAGCTAACTTTTTTTAGTATGAGGGGCTTCTAAGCTCCCTGAGTTTGATAATTGCTTTTTCCCCACTTGTGTCTTCCTGACAGGAGTGGTTTTCCAATTTGGAACCCAGCTGAAGCTAGGTTCCTGCCTTCCCACAGAGAGGGCGGGCTGGGTGTGGAGGAGTGTGAGGGAAACAGGGTCAGCAACTTCCCTACTAATTACATTTCCAAACCATCTCCAGAAAAGGGAGGTGTTAAAGAGCACCTATGTGAGAGTCAGAAGGGCAGAGAAGGAATTTGCAACTACAATTTTTAAAAAATGAATGCTCCAGGAAAGGTCAATCTACAACTAGAAACAAAAACAAAAACCAGAAAAAACCTCTCCTAAGTTTAATCAGGCTAAAGGAATGTTAAGCCTGTGCCCCCTGTGTGCACGTACAAGTGAGTGTGAGTTGTGTGTGTATGTGCATATGTGTGACAGAAAATTTGATTTTATGCATTTGTTAACACAATGGATCCACAAGGGGCTAAAAAAATCATTGCTAAGAGTTTGGGAGCACTTGAGTACAACATTATTTATGAAATGAATAAATAATATTACTTGCCTGTTAGGTTTCAAAATGTATTTTTGTAGCCAGTAAAACAAATTATTTTGTTGATTGAATTGAATAATATCTTTTTGTCATCACTGATTTTATCGATCAATAAATATTAAATTATAACACTATCAGGTACAAGACACTCAATTAATTTTTCTTTAAAAAGAGATCTTTATGCACAAAGAACTATTGGCATTATTAAGTACTTAATGAACTATCTCCATTAAATGAGTCACGGTCAATATTCTACTTTACAATTTCTTCATCAAAAAGCAGTATTCTCCATGAGTTGAGAAAAATTGAAATCTACAGAAAAAAATGAAGAAGAAATATTTTGACATATAGTTTGGTGATAAACTTGGTAAAGAAATATTGTAGATATTTAAAAGATAAGCTTAGATTACCAAGTGCCTTTAAATGTTAAGAGGACTATTTAATATAATAAAAGGCAATGGTATAAAATCTTGACCTCAGCTAAATTTCACATATTATAGGATGTCCTATTATAACCTCCAGAAGACAAACCTGAAATACAATGTCACACAAATAAGAGCACGAATGTTTGCAAGGCTTTGTCAAAAATATGATGAGCCTGAATACACAATTTGAAAGTGGAAGAGTTATGTTAAATAAGCTTTGGGTCACAGTGCTAGTGACTTCGATTTTGTTTCATGTCACTAAATGGAATACTCAGTCCAATAATAAAGGACAAAATACAGGAAAAGGGAAAAGGAAAGTTGAAAAGTTACCCAAACATTAATAACTCTTTCAAGAAACCTCAAACAGCAGTCATTTTGTATAAAGTCCCATAGTCTTTAAGGCCATGTGCAAAGGTTACAGCTTCCTTCTTTGAACACAAGAAGAGCTTTCACTGAATCCAGCTATTTTTGTTGTGGTGATGATTCTTTTGTTCTCAGGACACTGCATAAGGAAAGGAAAATGTTCTTGTGTTGTGTAAATAAAATATCAGATCTATTGGGTAAAATAAAATTTCAAAGCCACAATACTTTGAGATGAAAGCCTAAGGTCTCAATGTGAAGTTCTCTAAAACTATAATAGTTCCTCTAAGAAAAAAATTTCATGCTGATTAATTTTGTTTCAGTGCGTGCGCACGCACACACACTTTTTAGCAATGGCTGGGAAATTAGCATTATGGCCTTGGATTCTGGTAGGAAAGGTAGGTCTCTGCAGAAGGATGACCTGGTCAGTGTCTTCCCGGCTGTTCCCTTACCCTCTCTCAGCTTCTCCCTGGCATGTAATGAGAAGCTTATCCTTTGCCAGGACCCTCCTCTGCCTTGGAGCTGAGAGAATATGGAGTGAAACCTCTATAAACTGTGACCCAAAATAAACTTTCCCTTGTTTAAGTTGTAGGTGCTAGATATTGTGTGTCAGTGAAGAGAAAGTAAGACAATTAGCATGAAAACTTTCTGTCAAATCCTTATAAAAGCGTAAATTTTCGGAAACGTTGTCTTCTAATTTAAACAGATTCTTACGTGTTATAAAGTGCATTATGAAACAAATATGTTTAATTGAGAATAAAGTACATGCTCTCCAAATATATTCAATGTAAACAAAACTAAACCATTGGCATCACTTTGATTCAAGGCAATAATGCATTTGCGATTCCTATTCCTGAATGTAATTGAGAACATATTCTGAAAAATACTTGGATTTTGTGTGATTGCAACTGGGTTGTATCTTCCTTGCAGGGATCCCCAGTTTTCCTTAACTCCACATCAGAAGAAAGCAGCTTTTGAATTTGGACAAGGTGGGTGATTATTATTTTCTCACAAAGCAGTGATCATAAAACATACAGCAGTCATAACCATAGTAACAGTAATGATGCCTACTATATTTCCTCAATTAGGAAACCTTTCGAGTCACATATACTCCGCTTCTGAACTATCTTTTTATTTTTTTGAACTTTAGGATATGGATAAGATTATATACAATAAAAATGCCAAATTAAATAAATGATATTAAAAGGCCAACTCAGTTTTATCATGGCTCCAATTAAAGTACAGCAGTAAAATGTATAACTGACATTGATTTCCTTTCTTCTTTTTGGAAAATAGATTTTTTCCTCTGATTTAAAAAAATGTATTCCACAGGAAGGTTTTTCACTGTATTCTACAAGAGTTTCCTAATGTACTCTTGGTCATCTACTTAAAAATTAGAAAATTTAGTATCAGTTAGTCTATTGCTATGGTTTTTGCCTTTTGCTTATTTGCATTCAACTTATTTTAAAATACCAAAGAGGAAGAATTAGGAAAGTGCAAAGACAGAGAATTTGTCAGATTAAACATGGTGGGGGAAGTGAATGCCCCAAATTATATTTTGGGCAATATAGGAAATATATTAGCTTATCAAAGGTTTGTAAAGCAATTGTAAGAAACAGCAGGGAAATATTAATTATTTTATGTATCACACCGAAGTCATAAACTGAAAATTAAAATCCAAATGTGAAGTTTACTTGGGGTACTCTTTTTCAATAGTTATATACAAACATATTTATTTATAACACAAGTACTGGGGGAGGAAGTGACTCATGAAAGATACTTTGTTTTCTTGACTGAAATTCAACTGGATGCTTATCTTCCCAATGCACATACATGCCATATGGGTGCACACCTTCACTACAGTTTCCTGTTATTCTTTATTCCTGTCAAACAAATGTAACCCCAGCATAGAAGAGAGTTATAGTAGGCATAAAATATATCTCTCATTATAGGCTATAACAGAAAAAGCTATCAAAACATCCATCCTGTTTCCCAATATGTGTTTGCATACACCAATGAAATAGACTTCTCTGTGAAAACCTTGAATACGCTTGAAAACGTTTTATGGTCACATTGCCTTATGTCCTTCCCCAATTTAGCATTTTCTTGAAAGGAAGGGATCTCTTCTGTTGGATGTCAAATGCCTTCAGGTCAATAAAGATCCTCTGAGTGTCTTCTCAGTGAATTACCACTGACCCGAAAAATTGACAAAGACCTTACCTAGGATGTTTACGACCCTGGGGCAATGGATCTTAAGAGGGATGACACTGTAGCCTTTGAGAGATACTCTGAATGAGAAAGAGACCACCATGGGGAGAAATTGCAGGTTCACTTCTGGGACTTAGTGCAGGGCTGCTTACCCATTAAAAATCTCCTTTACTATGATAAAACTTTGTATTAGATCTCTGCTAGGCTCTGCATAGAGGCATGGAATTACTTAAAGAGTGTCAGCATAAATTTTTTAATAACAGGTATTTTAGTCCTAAATGTATACAACCAGTATCATTCCCCTTCAAGACTGAAGACTGAAGATAAATATTTACAGAGGTGTTATGGCTTGTGTTTAAATGTCTCCCAAAAGCCTTATGTGGTCATAGGTAGGGCTCTTAAAGAGGATGCTAAATCTAGTTTGTATGTGATGCTTGGATTGGTTCATGGTACAATGCTAGGATCAAGGTACTAGGAGTAAGCTTGTGAATGCAATCCACCCTAAGTAGCCTGGATAAGTTATAAGGGATAGAAACAGCTGTGGTCACTCCTTGTTTGTTTTACTACCTTCTACCTACTATAAACTCTTTCTCTTCTGCTACGCCTGTCGGCTATGCCACTCTGCCTTGGAGCAAATAGATTACAGACAATAACCTCTACTAACTGTAAGCTAAATAAACTTTTCCTCCCGTTAACTTTGAATGCTGAGTATTTTGTCTCAGCAATAAGAACAGTAACTAAGACAGAATTTGGTAACTAAGAGAGAATTTGGTATAATAAGTGGGATCTTTGCTCTGACTATACCTGATTATGTGGTTCAGGAACCTTTGGGAATGGCTTGTGAGAAGAGTTTGGAAAGGATTAGAGATGGTGATTGGAAAAGTAAAATTGGAACACATTAGGTTGTACTTGAATGGGAGATTCTGGTTAGAGTTCAAAGGAACAGAATGCTGATAGAAATGTTGCAGGTAAAGAGTAGGCTCAGGAGGTTTTTCTGGGAAGAAGGATTGCATTGGTTATTGGACTCTAGAGGTGATGCATGTTATGGCTTGGCATAATGTTTGTCTGTATTTTGCTTGTGCCCAGAGACTTTGCCTGAGACAAAAATTGAGGGTGGTGGACTAATTAATTTGGCAGAAAAAATTTCAGGGCAGTCTTATATTGTGGTTTGTGGTATGCTACTTTTGGTGGTATTTAGTCAGGTTTATGCTGAGAATCAAGAGCAAAGAGCTTAGCAGAATGATTTCAAAAGTGAGTGTGACCAGAAAGGAAGCTCCAGTAAAGTTGTGGACTGCAAAGATAGTGCAGAGGAGATTTTGACTTCTTACAAGGAACAGGAGAATAAAGAAGATAGGCTGAAGGCATCGCAAGAAGCAGCAGGATTCCACCATTTTCAGACTCAAAATTGCAAAAGTGAAAAACTTTGCTTTGAGAGGAGAGACCCAAAGGACCATGCTTTAGAATAGTAGTGGCCTAGTGAATTTTTCCTTGGGATTTGATTCATAGGCACTTGACCCTAATGCCAAGAGAGAATGAAGGCTGGATGCTGCTCCAGCTGGCAGCAGACTTTGGCATCATCCATGTGGTGCTGGTTTTAGGTATATGTAGAATGCAAGAGTTGGGGTCAGGAAGGTTTCCACCAAGATTTCAGAAGAAGGGCTGGGAGGCCAGGCAGTGTGCCCCTGAAAGAGCAGTGTGTGAAGCTGTGAGTGTGAAGCCAAAGATGCTGTGGAAACCCCAGATGTGGAAGAAGTGAGGAACATAAGTCACCTGAGAAAAACTGCAAGGAAGGAAAAGAGCTGCCCCAAGAGAGAACCCATATGAGCTACAACCACTGTCAGTGCTGTAGGATTAGAGCCATCCAATAGATGCCTGAAGTGGAACTGTAGAATTTAATGTTTGCCCTGCTGGATTTTGGTCTTGCTATGGTCCCATTCCCTGCTAAACCCTGTTTATAACTTTTGGAATAGAAATCTTTATCTTGAGCCATTGAATGTTAGAAGTATTTCATTTTCTTTTTATTTGTAAAAGGGCTTACAGTTAAGAGTTGGCCTTAAATCTCAGAGAAGACTTTTGACTTGGAGTTTTCAACAATGCTGAAACTTTTAGGACTTTGGCCACTCTTAGAGAATGACTAAATCTCTTTTGCATAAAGTGATATGCATGAGGGTTGAATGTTATGGCCTGTGTCTAGATGTCCCCCCAGAGCTCATGTGGTCATATGTGGGGATTTTGTAGAGGTGGCTGGATCTAGTGTGTGATGCTTGGATTGATTCATAGTACAATGCTGGGATCAAGAGCACTAGGATCAAGGGTGTGATTGCTACCTGCCTTAAGTATCCTGGATAAAATACAAGGGATAGAGTCATGTTTGTCCCTTGCTTGCTTTGCTACATCCTGTTTGTCTTGATCTGTTTTTCCTTTGCTGTGCTTTGTGCCATGGCATGATGCCTTGGAGACAGGTTGTGGACTGACACCTCTATAAACTGTGAGCTAATGGAATCTTTTCTTCTTTTAATTTTGGGTGTTGGATATTTTGTCTCAACAACACAAAAAGTAACTAAGACAAGAGATACCCAAATGTCAACTTTTACCCCTTGAAAAAGGGTGCCTAGATTTATACAACCCTTGTCCTAAATCTAAAGTCACCTAATAACTTTCCCACTCCTTGCAAGAGGAAATAATCCTCTAATGGAGCCCAGCTGGCTGCTTCAAGTGATAAAGTCTTCTTCAAGACTACCTGCCCCACAAGAACTGAGGTAACTGTCATTCAGATCCTACCCACCTCAGAAACCCTATATAAATCAGTCTATTCCCTTTGTCTGTGGACCAATCTGACTTTCTGTGAGAGCTGTGCTCCCTCAGCTCCTTAAATTGAAGTTCTTTCCCTCTTTTTTCTTGCTTTAAGGACAATAGACGATTTGTGTGCCATCACTGAACTGAAAAGAAGAGGGTGCAAATAAGTGCACCTCATACATTATTATCACAAAAAGCAGCATTTCACTGCTTTGAAACTCATTTCAAGAATTCAGCTTCAGCAGAGAGTACAGCTCCATGGTAGAATACTTGCCTAGCAGGTGCAAAGTTTTCTGTTCCATCCCCAGTATTGC
This sequence comes from Hydrochoerus hydrochaeris, assembly GCA_004027455.1. Taxonomy (NCBI): domain Eukaryota; kingdom Metazoa; phylum Chordata; class Mammalia; order Rodentia; family Hydrochaeridae; genus Hydrochoerus; species Hydrochoerus hydrochaeris. The sequence continues at coordinate 2,002 of PVLA01014318.1, read as the reverse complement.
AAAAATAAAGAAGGGCCACAGCTTCACAGAACTCTCTTTCCACTTCCCACAGTGGCCTGATGTCCCTTTTACTTTCCTTGATTCTTATATCAGGGCATGTACATAGATAACATTTGATGTACAGTAAGGGTGACTGAGTATGTCTGTAACATTTATCTTGGAATAGGCACCTTATTTCTTTTTCCATTTCCTTTTCTCTCCCTCCCTCTCACCTTTCTTTCTTTCTTTCTTTCTTTCTTTCTTTCTTTCTTTCTTTCTTGCTTGCTTGCTTGCTTGCTTGCTTGCTTGCTTGCTTGCTTGCTTGCTTGTTTGCTTTCTCTCTTCTGTTTTGGAAAATATGGGTTTAAGGTAAGAAGGAAGTTCATTTTTTTAACGCAAAAATGTAATGGGTCCATTGAAAAGAAGTGGAACTCATTAAAGACAAATTGGCTTGTTTTCACTGATCCAAACGTATGGAAAACTCATCAGTGCTGTAGAAGTAAGGACAGTGGCAAAACTCAGAAGGTGGGGCCAGTGAAAGGCACATATTAGTAAGGTTCTGTTTCTTGGTCTGGGTCCCACTCACACACGTGTGCTTCAAGAAGACTGGCACACCTGCAATCTCATAGGAACTTCTGAAGCCTTTCCTTATATTCAGTAATGAGACTTGAAAACTTTCAGTCATGTCCAAGCAATGCTGTTCATATCAAAATGTGGTTTATGAAGTGGCGCATAACCTTTAGCACTACTTTTAAGGACTTAAAAAAAATTTAAACAGTTGCCAACTCATAGGAAGTTGCAGAGGTAATACAGACAGATTCCCTGTAGGTTTCACCTTGCTTTTATACTCACAATGGGAAAAACTGAGAGTGTATATTGTGATAGGAAAACCAGGACAGGAGCATTAGTGTAATAAGTATAGGTAGCTCCATGTCATTTTAATCACATAACAGATTCTCCTGGAGACTACTTCAAGGATATAGAACTAGTTCATTGACAAAAAGATCTCTCTTCTGCTGTTTATAATCACCCTCAATCCTCTTCCCACAATTTCTAAGCTCTAGTAGTCACTAACTTGTTTCCTGTTTTCTGTACCCACAATTTTATCTTTTGGAGAGTGTTACATGAATAGATCATACAGTATGTGACGTAGATTGTGTTTTACACTGGCTTTTTAACATGGCACTGTGGATAGGGCCCAGGCACGCTCTACCTTTTTTATTTTTTATTTTGAGACAGGTTCTTTATAAGTTGCCCATGCTGGCCTAGAACTTCTGCTCCTACTTCTGTAGACTCCAAAGTAGTGAGATTACAGGAAAGCTCCACACACTGTAACTGGCCAGACTGGCGTTTTATTTATTGATATTTTTAGTTATCATTCTTTTGAGAACCAGTCAAGTTGTTTTTCCAGTAATGCTTTATTCCTTCTGCCTTATTGAAGAGTATATGGCTGTGATGTTCCATAGTGTGTTTAACCAATTACATATTGAGGGCCATTTTTTTTGCTTTGGGGTTTTTTATATTACAAGGAAAGTTTTCATGAATAATCATGTGTGTTGGTTTAGACATAAGTTGTCATTTTTCTGGAATAAATGTCCAGGAATGGAGCTATTGGGACATATGACAACTAAATATTTTGACTTGTAAGAAATTGGCAAATAATTTTTTTATTTATTTAAAGAGAAACAAAAGCATGTAAAGGGGTAGAGGTAATACAGAATTCCACAAAAAAAAGATAAACAATAAGAAATCACTAGTTAATAAATTACACATTGTCCTCTTAGAAATAGTTGTTCAAGTTACAAAATTAAAGCATACAAAGTAGATAATCAAACAGTGAGAGTGTAAACAGCTATGCATGCATGAATCTCTACATGTATTTCTATCCTTTCTGCATTAGAGGGAAAAACAAACTTAGTAAGATAAAACAAAACAAATTCCTATAAAAACATGAAACCAAAAAGTCATATAAAACCACAATACAAGGTGATCTACAATGATTACTGTGTTGTTTCTTATTATC
>PVLA01014317.1:0-30000 GCA_004027455.1 Hydrochoerus hydrochaeris | reverse complement strand
ACTATGTAGCCCAAGCTACAATCTTCCTGCCTCAGCCTCCCAAGTGCTGGGATTACAGGCATGTGTCACCACACCTGGCTGATAGACAAATACTTTTGAATACTTTTAGCAATAAAGACAGAAAAATGTAGCTGGAAGAGAAGCAGGTGGGGGTGCTATCTACCTGACATACACAAAGGCTGCTCAAAGGATCTTGCAGAGATGATGCTCGTGGATGAGGCAACAGAGCTGGGAAGACTTGGGAGCCCTGGTGTCCCGGAGCAGGGATGGGACCTGGTGCCATGGTGAGGACACAGATGGCTCAGCTGCCATCAGGGAGGCGGCAGTGGGCTTGTGCTTCTATTTTCACTCCAACTTGGAAATAAGGCCATCAGCAGAGGGAGTGGGAAGCAGGAGGGTGGGGGTCGGAGGAGAGAAGGGAAGAACAGAGCCCCCAGGCCGGGAGGAGGCTGCACAGAAGTAAGCATGCGCTGGGAACCAGGAGCACATAGCCGACTACAGTGACGCCGGTCAGCCACGTTCAGCTACTGGGCGCAGGATGGAGGAGAGACGAGGTGTGACCTGGAGGAGGAAGCCCTTTGGGAATGGAGCACGTGTAAGGGTGGATTGTAACGATGGAGGTGAGGATCTAGGGGACAGGGAAAAAGGAGGTAGGATCTGTAGAGGAGAGACAGGGCCAACTTAGCCACAGCAGGCACAGTTCTGAGGGCCACCATAGTTTAGAGGCCCACAGAATGATTTTATTTTAATTTTAAAATCAGAAGACTGGGGGTAGGGATGTAGCTCAGTGGTAGGGCACTTGCTTAGCATGTACGAGGCCCTGAGTTCAATGCCCAGTTCAAAATAAATAAATAAATAAATACAATCGGAAGACTAGAACTTGAGAGACTGAGACAGGAGGATCACCACAAGTTTGAGGTCAGCCTAGGCTTTGTAATGAGTTCAAAGCCAGCCTGAACCAACTACCTAGTGAGACCCTGTCTCGAAAAAAAAAAAAATCTTTTGGGAAGGACAAGGTCCAAGGCAGAAATGAGAAGCTGCTTTTATCAGGTAGCTGTTGTCACATGAATGGCTGCCCCAGAACTTAGTGCTTGTAACACTCAGTGTTTATCTACTGCAGTTCGGCAGCGCAGGCTGTCGGTCTTGCCTATGTTCACTTACTTGTCATGAGTGATTGAGGCAGGCTCAGTGGGGCCCAGAAATCTAGGTTGACTTCACCTGCCTGGCGGTCTCAGCGAAGGTGCTTGGTTTTCCTCCGAGGGCTTCTCATCACCTAGCCTGGGTTCTGCACACGATGCTGGAAGTATTCTAAGAAGGCAAGAGGCAAGTGCCAAGGTCTCTCAAGACCTAACCGTAGGGCTTCACATGGTCATTGTCACTACATTCTGTTACTGAAAGCTAGTCATCAGATCAGCCCAGTTCAAGAAATTCAAAATTCTATCTCTTATGGGAGGAGTTTGAATCAGTTTGAAGGGTTATGCGGGGCAGAAGGAAATATAGAAGCCATCGTTGCAAAGAATCTATCACTGTCATTGGAAGAATTATTTGTGCTGTATTGTATCACCAAGAATAATCCTCAATGTGTGTACACACACACACACACACACACAGTTATCAACAGTCTGACAGAAGGAGGCATGACAAAAGTGACAATAAGTGAGGTGTTAGAATCTTCAAAGCCATCTAATGCCATCAGCCTCAAAAATCTGTACAGTTTAGTCAGTGAATTTTAATTCATTTCATCAATGAAAAAGAATTGTTCACTTTTCACACTTTGTTTGACTCAGTCATGTGTCAGTTCAGGCTCTATAATACAGGAAGGAGCCTAAAATATGTAAATGACTACGGGCATGGAAATCTGTGATGAAACTATCCATCTGGCAGCTGTATTTACACTGCCCAAGACCACATCTGGCACCTGGTAGACCACTTAGGACAACCAATACCTACTGGTTGAATGGCTTTATAATAACACAGATACAGGGCCAGGGATTTAGCTCAGTGGTGCAAGCACCTATCTGGCAAGCACAAGGTCATGAGTTTGATCCCTGGTACCAAAGAACAAACAAACAAACAAACAAAAAAAGATACAAACCTGTGTGACCAGTAATCAGAGTAAAGTTAAGTACATTACATTATTTAATAGACTGTCATACAACCATTGAAAATTTATTTTTGTCAGTTTTTGGAAGTGAACCCAGAGCCTTACTACATGCTAGGCAAACATTCTACCACTGAACCACATGCCCATCCCTAAAAGGCTATGCTTTTGAAGTCTATCAACATATGATGTGGGGTAGAGAAGCAGGCACAACATGGTGAGTATAGTGTAACTAAACCTGTGTACAAATATTTGGATGAAGAAAGGAGTTAAAACAATAATAATATTGGCTTTATCAAGTTAGTGGATGTTTTTTTTTCTGTATACTTTATTTTTCATGTCTAGGTTTTTTGAGACAGGGTCTTGCTCTGTAGTTCAAGCTGGCCTTGAATTCACTATGTAGTCCAGGTTGGCCTTGAACTCAAGGCAATCCTCCTGCCTCAGTGTCCTGAGTGCTGGGATTACAGGTGTGCATCACCACACTCGCTGCTTTATTATTTTTGAAAGTTACACATATTCACTGTGGAAAAAGTGAAAATGTAGAAAAAATAAGGAGAAAATCCCCCTGTAATCCCAGCACTCAGGAGACTGAGGCAGGAGGATCACTATGAGATGGAGGCCTGAATGGGCTACATAGTGAAACCCCACTTCAAAACAACAATAACAATTTTTTTTCACCATCCAGGGAAAACCATTGTCACTATTGAAGTATCTTCTGGTCCTCTCACCTCCACTTAACAAATCCTCAGTTTTTTGGACATTTTTAGACTTCAATAAGGTAACATGTATCAGCATACCATAATCCATTTTTCCTACTATATTTTCTGAGATAGAAGGTTTGCAATGTTTCTCTGAAAAAATTTTTAGAACAAAACTAATGATAGAGCTGTATCATTAATCAAACTCAGAAGGCTCTTCAAGGAAGCCGCTGGAAGGCAGGAACCAACCGGGCTGGAGAGCTGAGGGGCTGGGGAAGTCATTTCCAGTGGAGACCGTGGGGAAAGCTTGTTGCTGTGGGGGTGTCCGTGGGACACCAGGCTAGGGACTCTTCCTTCCAAGGCTTTGAGCTTTAAGACACAACATTTCGATGTGGAGGACCAGCAGCAGCTTTAGACCTGGAAGCTTTAAGCCCCCTGATCCAGGGTTGGGGCGCTGGATGATTAACCTGAGGCCAAAAACAGATGTAATGGGGTTCAGAAGTGGGAACTGGGGTAGGGGAACATTGACAGAGTCACACGCGTTTCCAGTCCAGGAGAGGCACCCCGAAGGTGTCATCGGAAGGAATCGGGTGGGGAAACTGAGATTTGACAGGGAAAGGGGCGGAGGCGGACCGCCTGCTATTTAGACTTGCACAGGCCGGTCCTGCAAGGCTGTAGGATCTGGCAGCGAGAAGAGAGAGGAGCAGAGGGCAGACAGGAGAGGCGGTGACAGAGGCAGCCGCGGATGGAGGTCTCCGAGCGGGGGAGGCGTGGGCTGGGGGCCGGAGGAGGGCGGGGAGCTGCGCGCGGCGTGTGCGCGGATTTATACGAGAGCGTGATGGGCAGCAGGCCGGGGAGCGTAGAGGTGGGGCGTGGGGTGAGGGGCGCGGGCCGAGCGATGGGAACAACCAGGGCGCGCTCCCGGCCGGCGCTTGACAGCGTGCGCCCCTGTGCGCTCCGGTGATTTCCTGCTTGCGTGAAGACACTGGGGATCTGGGAGGTTGGGTGGCCGCGGAGGGTGGGGTGCAGGGGGCGCAGGGCGCGGGGCGCGGGCGGGGAGGGGCGGGGCCGAGCGTTCGAGAGGAGCCGCCGCCGCTGCCGCTGCTCCTGGTTGCCGGAGCCCCAGATTCCCGGAGCTCGGCTGCATGGCAGTGGCCTTGGCGCCCGGCCCCGCTGCCAGCTAGGGGCGGCCCCGCACCCCGCCTGTCCCGGAGCCCGTCGGACCCCACCTCGTGCCGTCGCCGCCGGAGGTGAGGACGCGGCCGGGGCTGCGCGCGGGGATCCGGGCTCGGGTGCTCCGGGCCTGCGCCGGTCGGGCGCGCGCAACACGGGAAGGGAACGTGGGCTCCCGTCCCGCGTGGAGGGCGGAGGGTGGGGACTGCGCGGTGCAGACACCCCGAGCCGCCCCCTTCGGTCCCCGCGTCTCCAGCGCGCTCAAGGCCGCCTCCCCTTGCTGTCCGGGTCTCCTTGATCACTCCGCCACCCGCGATCCCTGCCTGGCGTAGGGCCTGCCCAGCCTCCACCGTCCGACCCTCCTCTCCTTCCCAGCCCGGCGCTCCGTCCTCGCCCACCCCTGTCACTAGAGTCCACGCCCGCGCCGTGCTCCCTGAGTCCCACGGCCTCCAGCCGGTGCCGTCCCACAGGTGTCTGTGCCCGTCCGTGGCGCTGTCCGGGCCCCTAGGCCCGGCGCCGACAATGCCCCGCGGCTGTCGCTGCCTGCGTCTCGTGTGCCTGCTGTGCATCCTGGGGGCGCCGGGTCAGCCGGCCCGAGGTGAGCTAGCCCCATCTCCGCTACGGTCCTGTACGCCGCACCCGCGAGCATGTTGACCTCTGCCGGCCAGGACCGGCACTGCAGCGGCTCGGACCACGGGGAAGGCGAGACCTGGGAGTCAGTCCCTTTGGGAGTGGGACGGTCCGTGTTGCCGGGGTTTCCGAGCCTTGGGTCCACTCCCGAGTCCCGCGTCCCAGAGAGCGCACCCTGGCCCAGGCTCACCACCTCCACATCCCTGTCTTGCAGCTGATGACTGCAGCGCCCACTGCGACCTGGCCCACGGCTGCTGCATGCCCGACGGCTCTTGCAGGTATCCAGACACTCTGCTCCCCAAGCGCAGTCCTCCACACCCACACCCGAGTCACCCCCGGACGCAGAGTGGAGGGGCTTAGTGAGCCTCACTGTCCTTCAGCAGCATGTAAAACAGGCAGGCTGCCCCCTCAGCGCCCCCACCGGGCCATTCCCCTCTGTCAGCCTTGTCTGCTTCCCACCTCCCACGGCTTCGCCCTCCCAGGCCTGGTACAGGGATTTTGAACGTTGCTCCTCCAGGTACCCAGAGGGACCTGGAGATCGGAGCCAGGAGGCAAGGGGAAGATGAAGGAAAGAGAGGTGCGCCCTGGGGAGGAAAGGCTGCAGGCAGGCAGCTGAGAGCAGCTCTCCTGCAAAGAGGCTCTTTCTTGATGAGTTGAGCAACTGACACAGTGGGGTGGCTGGACAGGTGCCACAGCAGGAGGTAGATGCGTGGTTCAAGAAACATGAAGCTGACAGTGGAGGCTGAGGCAGGAGGATTGTAAGTGTAGCCCCAGTCTGGGCAATTTAGCAATTGAGCAGGTCAGATGTTTGCCCTGGAATTCGATAGGAAGACAGTCCTGATAACCTTTCTAGATCTTTCTTTAAATGTTTGTGCCAAAGGTGATACTTGAGGTATTCACAGACATTATTTCTTCCTCACACAACCTGTGGGAAGTAACCTCAATTTCCAGGTGAGAAAACTGAGGTTCAGAAAGGTTAGACAAGGTACACAAGAAGGGCCCAAGTGCAGGTGCCTGATGGTCCGTGAGTGTGTGTGTGTGTCCTATGGCCCTACACAGCCCCACCCCCACCTGGACAGGTCTGCCTTCCCATACAAAGCCTGTTGGTTTCTAGAAACTCTGCCGTGTCCCCCCACCCCCTCCCACCCCGCTGTGACCTGTGTCTTCCCATCAGGTGTGACCCAGGCTGGGAGGGGCTGCACTGTGAGCGCTGTGTGAGGATGCCTGGCTGCCAGCACGGTACCTGCCACCAACCTTGGCAGTGCATCTGCCACAGTGGCTGGGCAGGCAAATTCTGTGATAAAGGTAGGGGCAGGAGGTGAGCCATCAGCTGGGGCGGCTGTGTGTCTTAGGGAACCATCCTTCAGCATTTACTGAGCACTGCCGTGCGTGTCCTGCTCATCCTCAAAAATAGTCTTTCATCTTTTTCAGTTTTCCTTTTCTTTGTTTTGGTACTGGGGATCGAACTGATGACCTTGTGCTTACCAGGCAAGCACTTGAGCCACTGAGCTTAATCCCCGGCCCATCTTTTTTCCATTTCTTAACTGTTGTGTGAATTAACCCCATGAGGTTGGAAAGGCAGCTGCTAGAAACTGTACCCATTTTATAGTGAGAGATCCCAGATCACCCTGCAGGAGGGGGCATCATAGAAGCTGCTGGGAACAGAGCCTTGGGTCATCTGGAGCCCAATGTGTCAGCCGCCCCAGAGCCTTCTTTGTCTCCCCTGCAGATGAGCACGTCTGTACCTCACAGTCTCCCTGCCAGAATGGAGGCCAATGCGTGTATGATGGGGGTGGCGAGTACCACTGCGTGTGCCCACCTGGCTTCCATGGGCGGGAGTGCGAGCGCAAGGCCGGGCCCTGTGAGCAGGCAGGGTGAGTGCTGGACCCAGGGCGAGGTCCAGTCAGAAGCTGGGGTCAGCATGGGGAGAGGCAGGAGTGAAGAGAGAGTGGAGGACTGAGGGTCACACTCCAGGAGGCCACCTCATGATGAGACTCCAGCGTTGCAGAGTGCCCCTGGCTCAGGATTCTCAACTTTCCCGATGCTTTCTGAACCATTTTCCCAACAACAGCACTGGGTTACAGCAGGAGGCAGAATAGGTTAGGCGTGACTGCTGTGGTCAGGGAGTGGGAACAAGCTGGCCCACAGCCCTTAGAGTCCCACACAGCAGCCTTGCGTGTCACTGTGCAGATGACGAAATGGCCCACAGGGCCGGACTTGCCCTGGTTTCCGCTTCAGGCCTAAGTGGTTTTGAGGATAAGAATAGCACACTTACCCTGAGCCCTGCCTGTCTTTGAGCCTGACCCTGTGCTCACTGCCTGACACTTGGGAAGCTGGTGCTACTTTATTTATTAATATTTATTCATTAGGCAGGGGAGTACTGGGAATTGAACTCAGGACCTCACACTTGCCAGGCAGGTGCTGCACCACTGAGCTAAATCCCTGGACTCCACTAATTTATTCTTTTAAAATGAGGTGTTTGAGGGCTGGGAATTTAGCTCAGTGGCGTAAGTGCCTGCCTTGCAAGCATGTAGTCGTGAGTTCAATCCCCGGTACTGAAAAAAAAAAAAAAGAGATGTTTGAAATATCATGCCTATAATTTCGGCACCGGGGGAGGCAGAGGCAGGAGAATCGTGAGACCGAGCCTTGCCTGGGCAGCTCAGTGACTTCGGGAGACCCTGTATTAAAAAATACAAGAGGACTGGGGATGGAGAGTCCAAGTGTGAAGGCCTTGGGTTCAATCCAGAGTATTGCAAAAAGAATAAAAATGAAATAAAATGAGATGTAGACTGAGTGGCCCATGGTGACACAGGTAGGAAGGAAGGCCAGGGCTGACTTGGGCCACCCCGCACACATCAGAAGTATCTGTGTTCCTTCCCACTGCCACCGTAGCTCCCCATGCCGGAACAGTGGGCAGTGCCAGGATGACCAGGGCTTTGCCCCCAACTTCACATGCCGCTGCCTGGCGGGCTTCGTGGGTGCTCACTGTGAGGTGAATGTCGATGACTGCCTGATGCGGCCTTGTGCCAACGGTGCCACCTGTGTGGATGGCATCAACCGCTTCTCTTGCCTCTGCCCTGAGGGGTTTGCTGGGCGCTTCTGCACCATCAACCTGGACGACTGTGCCAGCCACCCATGCCAGAGAGGGGCCCGCTGCCGGGACCGTGCCCACGACTTTGACTGCCTCTGCCCCAGGGGCTATGGTGGCAAGACTTGTGAACTTGTCCTACCCGTCCCAGACCCTGCCACCACAGTGGGCACCCCCAGAGGGCCCACCTCAACAGCGGTGGTCCCTGCCACAGGGCCAGTGCCCCATAGTGCAGGCACAGGCCTGCTGCGCATCTCAGTGAAGGAGGTGGTGCGGAGGCAGGAGGCTGGACTGGGGGAGTCAAGCCTGGTGGCCCTGGTTGTGTTTGGGGCTCTCACTGCTGCCCTGGTTCTGGCTACTGTGCTGCTGACCCTGAGGGCCTGGCGCCGGGGCATTTGCCCCCCTGGACCTTGCTGTTACCCAGTGCCCCACTACACCCCTGCCCGGCAGGACCAAGAGTGTCAGGTGAGCATGCTACCAGCAGGGCTGCCCCTGTCACCAGACCTGCCCCCAGAGCCTGGCAAGACCACAGCGCTGTGATGGCGGTGGGGGCTCCCGGCCCCCAACCTCGCCTCCTCCACACCTCAGACTGCAGCGATACTTCCTCCCCCTCAGCACGGATATATGCATCAAGGGGGCTTCAGCCTCACATCATAAATACTATTTTTTTAATACACAGAATGTTTTATCAAATAAAACTATAAAAATGCAAATGGGCTCTTGTGGCAGAAAAACCACCCACCTATAGGTTGAGGGGAGGGGCACTGGGACAGAGGCCTCGCCCAGGGGAAGCCTTGGCACTTGGCCCCCAAAGAAGTGGTTCCTAAGATGACATCAGGGTCCCTGTCCCCTTTGGGAGGTGAGAAGAGGTAGAGCCTTGGAGGAGGCTATAAACAAGTGGCCAGCACCTCTGAACCAGCCCTGCTTTTCAAATGGAGGGGACAGTCCTAGGGGCCACTACCTAGGGCTCAGGTTGTTCAGGAGAGGTGGTGGCTTCCTCCAGGCCACTCTGCAGTAGCTGCTGGAACATTGAGTGTCCCTGGTTGTGCAGGGCAGTGGGAGAGTCCAGCCCTATGACCCTGCCTGCATGGAGCACCAGCACCCGGTCCGAGTTCAGGATGGTGTTGAGCCTGCATAGGAGATAGTGGTCAGCGTGGGGACCAGGGGATGGTGCCCTGCAGGGAGAGGCTGATCCACTGTCCCTCTCTGCTCCTCCAGACTTGCACAGGATGTCCCCACAGGCTTTGTTCCCTGGCAGGTGGGAGTGCTGGGTCCCCTCAGACAATGTGCTTCCTAGAGTCAAGGCAGTGCCTGGAGAAAGGAGCCAAGATCTGAGCCTTGACCCTGGGGTCCCTAAAAGTATTGGAGGGAGTTTCAGAGTCCCCCCAACAGTCCTCAACCATTCTCTCTGGGCATCAGTGCACCTGTGGGCAATGGTCAGCACTGTCTTGTTGGCAAAGCGTTGGCAGATGGTTTGCTGCAGCAGCTGGTCTGTCTTCTGGTCCACACTCGCCGTGGCTTCATCGATGCAGAGAATCTGGAGCGTGGTGGGGTGTGGAGAGTTGCAGCCCAAGTCCCCAAGAGCTCTGCATCTCTAGCCCTTCCCTGAGAGGCTCCCCGTGCCAGCTCCCCAGACACATCCTGATTCCTTCCCAGTCCCTGCCAATGTCTTTGCCTCACCTTGGCATCCGTGAGGAGAGCCCTGGCCAGGCACAGCAGCTGCCTCTGTCCCAGGGACAAGCTCCGGCCCCCCTCGCCCACCTCACTGTCCAGGCCACCTGCAGGGCACAGCACCTTCACTGCGGGCCTCCCCTACTCCTCCCTGCTCGCCATATCAGGGACAGCACTCACCCATGGAGACGACCACCTCCCTCAGGTGGCACTGCTCCAGGACCTGCCATAGAGCCCTGTCCTCGTGCTGGCCCTGGGGGTCCAGGTTTTCCCGAACGGTCCCACTGAACAGGAAGGGCTCCTGAGGGATGATAGCTAGCTGGGATCTAGGGACAAGGACATGGGAGCTGGCTGGAGATGGGGTCACTTTCGAAGCACAGGTTTTAGTGATGGGACTAGCACTTGCAGGAGATCCAGGAAGGGGGCTGAGTATAAGCCCTCTGCTTCCCACCACATCCCCACCCAGTGCCCTAGTTACGTAGCCAGGGACCTTGAACTCAGATGGGGCTCTGGGCAGGGCCAAAGATACCAAAGGCCTGGACCCCATTCTTGGGAGCCCAAATCTCACTGAGGAACCAAGACAGAGGAAGTAAACAGGCCACACAATGTGACACTGACTCCAGGGACAGCACAGGCTATGGAGGGGACAACCAGAGTGGATGTGTAAGGAGAGGATCAGTCCTGAGGACCTGTAAGGTTGAGATACAAAGTGAAGCCACCACCATTTAGACGAGGTAGGGCCAGGGAACATTAAGTCCCAGGGCTTAGGACCAAGCCTCCTGTTCCTTCCATGACAGGGAGCTGAGGAAACGACACTGGGCAACCTGAGGACAGGGGATCTAGAACCCCAGATGAGGCCACTTGTGGCCAGGGGCAACTGGCTCAAGTTTCAAGCTGTCCCATGTACCACCAGCTCAGCCCAAGGGCCGAGGGACCATGGCATGCATAGGTGTAGCCTCTCAGAGCTCTGATTTAAAAGGGAAGACAAAGCAGGAAATGCGGCCTGGGGCACAGTGAGCAAGCCCAAGGCCACTGCTGTAACTCTGATCCAAATTCTCACAGCTTCCTGCCCTTTCATCCTCCACCTCTGCCCACATTGCCCCAGTTTACAGATGTCTTTGGACCCGTTCTAAGTGCCAGGGTTCCTGGCTACCTCCCTCTATCTCCGTGCCCCATCCCTGCTCCCAGACCTGAGTTCGGTCAGCTCCAGCTGACTGGTATCCACACCATCCAGCAGCACCCGTCCTGCACTGGGCTCCACCAGCCGGAACAGCACCAGGAACAGGGATGACTTCCCAGAGCCTGTGCGGCCCACAATGCCCAGCTTCTCTCCGGGCTGTACACGGAAGGTCACCCCATCTAGGGCATGGGGCAGCCCTGGCCGGTACACGAGCACCACATCCTGGAATTCCACACTCCCCTGGGTCAGCCAGCTGGCTGGCTGTGGGTGGAAATAGAGGGAGATGTTGGGGCAAGGAGGAGGCACAGTTCGGAGGGGTGGAAGGAGGGAGAATAACAGGAAGTGGGTGGATAAGACAGAAAGGACGGGGGATGGATATAAGGACACTGTGAGGAACATTGGTGACCATGTGAACAAGCTAAGGGGGCAGAGAAAGATGGTGAGGAGTAAAGGGAGGAGTGGGGAGAGACCAGGCCTTCAGAGTTGCAGGCTCTGGCCTGGGGTGGGGGATGGCGTACCTGCAGCAGGCAGCCCCGGGGCTCCTGGGCCAGGTCACGGGAGTACTCCTCTAGCCGCTCCACGCTCACCAGCATGACTTCTGTCTGCGTGAAGCTGCTCACCAGGCCTGAGAGCAGCCCCGTGAGGGACAGGGCATAGGACAGCACGAGCCCCACCAGTCCTGGGGAGATAAGCACAATGCTAGGGGAAGGCGGGCAGGCCACAGAACCCTGGGTGCAGATTGGATGCTTATAGGAAGTGGGCAGAGAGGCAGGTAGTTGATGGCCCAAGGCCAGGCCCCCTGGGAGGCTGGTGGAAAGGAGGGGGGACAGTATGGAAGGGGTCTGGGGCAGGAACAAAGGCCTGGGGTCAGGGCAAGGGGTCTGGGTGGCACCTGGGTTGGCGAGGCCCTGCTGGTGCTGCACCAGGGCAATGCCCGCAATGGCACTGACCACCACTGCCCCTATGAGCTGCAGCCGGATGTCCAGCCACTGAATTGTGGCACAGGAAGCAAACTGGCACCTCTGATTCAACTCCAGCAGGCGCTGGTTCTCTTCCTCGAACCTGGGGGAGCAGAGAGAAATGGGGCCACCCCACAGCCACACCAATCCACCCTAACACCTTCCCTGCAACCCACCTGCTTCCTGACAGCTGATCCACACACCTCAATTCAGCAATGCAGAGATCTTTGTGTATGCTTTTGTTTACAACCTGGGGGCTGCCTTTGAATTTGCAATCCTCCTGCCTCAGCCTCCTGAGTGCTGGCATCACAGGTGTGTACCATCATGCCCAGGTGCTCTTTTGAAGGGGGGCCTGCGCTGCCTCATGTTCTCTTCTGTTTTCATCCTTTCTCTAGGACCCTCAGCCCCATCTTTCCCCCAGGAGTCCTGGGCTCCCCTTGCCCCTCATGTTCCTCTTCCCAGGGGTCCTCCACCCTCCGCCATGAACTCTGGTAGGGACAAAGTCATCTATGCACCTGTAGGTGGCCCCAGCCGCCCTGAGCACAGGGAGGCCAGCCAAAGTGTCAGTCAGGTGGGTGTAGAGCGGAGACAGTGTGAGGCTGCTCAGGCGCCGTAGCTCCCGCGAGGAGGCCCGGTAGTGGTGCTGCACTCGGTGGTACACGATGCTGAGTGGTGGTAGCAGCAGCAGCAGCCACGGCAGGCCGGAGCCCAGCACAGCCAGGAGGCCCAGCAGGCCCACTGCGTTGGCCAGCAGGATGTTGAGGAGAAAGGGCAGGCTGTCATCCACACACGCCACGTCGGAGGAGAAGCGGTTCACCACTCGGCCCGTGGGCGTGGAATCGAAGAAAGACACGGGAGCCTGCAGAGCGGGTGGTGGGCAAGACAGACTCTGGAGAGAAGGAGTTGACAGGGTGCCCTGGTCTGGGGTGAGGTGTGGGGTGGCCTGAGGTTCGAAACAAAAAAGCAGGAAAGCATGGCCAGGGCTTGGGAGCAGAGGCGGCACCAGTGGAGCCTGGATGAAGACCACTCCAGGCAGGAAAGGTCCTCTCAACTCCCCGCCATCCCGCCCCTTGGATGAGATGTGCCCACCACCCTCCAAGGGCAGGGAGCTAAGATCTCTCTGGAAGCTACGGACTTCTGGCTGGTGAGTGGCAGTTAGTAAAAAGTCAGGAGGAATCCTGATTGCTCACGGCTAGACAGCAGAGTGAGGATTATTGGCCAAAGTCAAAGTTATAGTTAAGAGCTTGGGCTCTGGAGTCAGACAGCAACTTGGATTTCAGCTTTCTAACCCTGGGAGAGGGAAGACCCCAGGTGAGGGACACAGTCACCTCCAAAGGCCCCTGTTCCACTTCATCTGAAAAGTGGGGATGAGTGGACTCACACGTCATAGGGCTGCTGGTACGAATAAAACACACCTGCACAGCAGTCAAGGGCTTGGCACATCTGCTTGGCACATAGTAGGTGCTCAATACTTGCTAGTTATTGACATTATGGTCTCAAGGACAGCCCTCTCCCTTGTCCACCTTCCCTGTCTCCTGCCTCTGCTCTTACTTTGGTAGTAGTATCTTTAGGCAAGGGACAACTCAAATGACTGTCAGTGCCTCAGTTTCCTTAGCAGTAAAACAAGGTAACAGTGCCTACCTTATAGGGTTACTGCGATGCCCTAACAACAGACAAACAAGGGATTTGTAGTAACAACAATTTCATAATTGCTAAGTGAGCACCTAACGTGTGCCATGCTGTATCCTATCAACTTTCCACATGGTAATTAATTTAATGCTCATAACCAGCATATGGGGTCAGCAGATCGGATATACATTTAGCGACGTGGGTAGATTTTTAGAAACAGTGCCACACAAAAACTCTCAGAAACAATGCAAGCACTCATGCAGTATCATTGAAATAAATTAAAAATACAGGCACACAAAACACAGGCATGTTGCAAAAATACATACTGAGCACACTTAGGATGGTTATCAGGAAAGCGGGGGAAGTAGAAACAGGGTATAGAGATAAGGGCCCTGCTTGATCTATAAGGTCACCCCTTTGCACCTGAGGTCCAAAGGGGATGGAACCCCGAGGAAGGTTCTCTCTCTGCCCCATTTTGTAAGTGGGAAACTATCAGCAGAAATCACCACATTCAAGCCCAGGCAGCTCTGTGGGCTTCCAAAGTGTCATATGCTACACCTATTAGTGAGGGGCTACTTGATCCCAAGGGCAGGGATGCTCTTGGTGGGGGGACACAGGGCTAGGGCTGTCCCTTCCACCCTCTCACCTGAAGGACCCGTCGCAGCAGGCGACAGTGCAGGGTGGCGGCTGCACGGAGGGTGCCTGCTGCAAAAAGCACTGCGCGGAGAAGCGTGCAGAGAGAGTTGACGCCGGCGATGGTTGCGTATACGGTGAGGTAGAAAGAGATGTCGGAGGATCCGTTGGGGGCCACTTTGGGCAGAGGGAACACTGGGGTGCTGGGTGGGGAGGAGGCGATGGGTAACCCAAAGTAGGGCTGCTCAGGGCTCCTTTCTTCTGCCCCCAGCCCCCACTCCCCCGGGAGACCACTCTGAGACTTCCGGGCCTGTGCCCAGGCTGCTACTCACCAGAGACTTATGGGGGAGGACAGGAGTAGTTTTGGGGAGAGGAGCCCCGAGGGTCCCTGGGTAGCAGAAGCCGGCACCTCCCCAGAGCCATTCCCTCCTGCCCTCAGCTGGGAGATCCAGTAGGAGAGCCACCAGTCTGCGGCGTTCCGAGTGGCTGGATGGGATGGAAGGAGGATGTCGTGAGACATCTGTAGCCTCAACTCCTTTCCTACGCTCCTGCATCCCAGGCTCCCCGCACTGCCACCATCCTGCACATGTCTCTGTCCTAGGCCCATCACCCTTCCACCCTGGGGACAGCACATGCTCCAGTGCAGAAATGGCCCAGCTGGGAGTCAGGTAGAAGGTGGCCACAGGATATGCTGCTCAGGCCCCAGGACTCTCAGAATTCGGGGTCCCAACTGTGGCCCATGCTAGGTGAGTCTCTGGAGTCAGTGCTGATCAGTACAAGGTGATGGTGATAGCCACCTGGACATGGCCTTGGGGGACCAAGGAACTCCCACCTTGCATGAGGAGCAGAGAGAAGAGGATGACAAGGGCCAGGACACAGCCCACGGCCCTCCAGTATGCCCAGTATACATGCAAGGCCACGGCGCCCTCCTTCTTGCTCTCCTCCTGCAGAAGGCGTCCACAGATGCTCTGCTCCACTGCCAGGTCCTCACTCGTGTCCTCCAGACTCTGTACCAGCGGGGCCTTAGCTACGAGCACCATGGAGGTCATAGACAAATTAGGGTTTTGGAAGAGCAGGCAAGGTTTTTTTTTTTTTTTAATCAGTACTAGGGATCGAACTCATAACTGCACGCTTGCAAGGCAGGTGCTTATGCCGCTGAGCTAAATCCCTGGCCCCAAGCAGGCAAGCTTTAAAACAAGACTCTCTCTGTTGTGGTGTGGTGGTATAAAGCAAGCCCCTTCCTCCCACCTCTGGGCCACACCTGAGCCAGGCACTTGTCCATCCTCAGCCTGGGTTTTGGGGACAGCTTGCACCAATGGCAGAATCTCCGAGGGAGGCCCTGGAAGGTAGAAGGTGAGAGAGGAAGAGGTCACTTGGTCTATACCACACCTTCCTAAAGTGTGTGCAGTCCCAGCTCCCTGTCCCTTCTGCCCTCCCCCCTCTCCTCCCTAGGAGGGTCTTGCCCTGGATGCCCCCAACTGAGTAGGACTCATCACGTCCATCCTTCTGGAGCGTGACCAACAGAGGGATCAAGGAAGACAGTCACAGTCATGGTCAAAATCTGGCCATAGTCACCCCTTATTTTCATAGAGCTTTTTAAATTCCTAACACCTAATTCCTGACATTCCAGCTGAGGCTCCATTTCTTCCTTTTTTCTGGTGAAATTAGAGATGACCATGTCCTCTGAGCCATAATCCTTTAGAGATTTTTGCTTTTTTTTTTTTTCTCTTTACAAAGAGACTGTTCTAACCTGACCATGAATTCTTCCTGAGTCCAAAGGGATGGACACGATGGGTCCTGCTCAGCCAGAGGACATCAGACTGGTCTGAGGTCCTGGGCCTCTAAGTTCCCAAAAGCACCTGTCACTGTCACGTTCTACTTCTAAGACAGTTCTGCAAGGACAGGAAGGCAGGGGCAGCAGGCTCTGCACCTGAAAACCCACTGTCCCTCTCTCTTCTCCCATATCCCAGCTCCCTGACACCTTACCAGCCTGGATAAGGCGCCCAGCCTCCAAGAGCAGCACCAGGTCAGCCTTCTCCAGATACTCAGTGCGGTGGGTGCACAGCAACCGTGTGGTGTGGCTCAGGACTCCCAGGATGCACTTGTGCAGCAGGTGACTGGCCACATCTGCATCCACAGCAGCCAGAGGGTCATCGAGGAGGTAGAGTTCCTTCTCCTGGGGAGGGGAGGCAGGTGGGCAGGCCCTGGTCTAAGGCAATCAGCGAGGACAGTGAGAGTACTCCACAGCATGAGGGAAGGAAGTGAGACCTGGAGGTGGACTTCCCTCCAAACAGGAAAGGCCAGAGCACAGGCCAGGATTTGTAGGGTCCCAGGACCTCGGGCCTTTAATTCTGCTTTGCATCTGCAAAGGCGGGACAGGGTGACTGACACTTCATGGAGTTGAGTAGGGAAGAAACTGGACACAGGGAAAATGATCTCCATCCCTCCACTTGGCCAAGCTCACAGGATTTCAGACCACCTCCACCTCACTACCTCTGCCACCTTTAACTTACCTGGTACACAGCTCGAGCGAGGGCAATCCTGGCCCGCTGTCCCCCGCTGAGGGTCACACCCTTCTCCCCCACCTCGGTCTGGTCTCCAGCAGGCAGGACCTGGTGGAACAGCACCCCAGGGGTCAGCAAGCTCCCTGAAACCTTCTGCCTATCTCTGTCCCTTCCCTTCTCAAGAAAGAGATGACAAAGTTCAAGGGAGCCCAAGATAGGGTTTAAATTGGGGCAGGGAATGTGAGTCAGAGGAGAAAAGCCATGATTCCAACCTCACTCATAGATCACTTCCTATATGCTGGGTACTTTAGGAGATTATCTTGTTTACACCCTACAAGGACCTTGTAAACTTGGTATTATTCCCTTTCCACAAATGAGACAAGGCTCAGGAAGATCACCTACCTTGACCATAGCTCATAAAGCCTCAAGTTCTACCTCAGGAGATAAACCCACTTTTTTTGGTGGTACTGTGGATCAAATCCAGGGGTTCTCTTATCACAGCTACCCCCCCGCCCCCTCCCCTTTTATTCTCAGAGTCTTGCTAAATTGTTCAGACTGGGCTCAAACTTGACATACTCTTGCCTCAGCCTTCTGGAGTACTGGGATTTCAGGTGTGCATCACCATACACCTGGTCTAAACCCAGACTCTTAACCAGTCTTTCATACTTACTTACTTATAGTGGGTAAGGATGACAAAGGCCCAGTATGATGTGAAAGCTTTCCTGGGCTTGCAGAGAAGAAATGCATCCTGAGCTTTCCTATGTGTCCACTAAGCTAAGGGTCCCCATACCCAGAGGAAGAATCCATGATCCACTAGATAGGGAGTCTCCTGAGGGCAAAGCTATTACTCAACCTTTTTTCCTAGTGCCCACAACAGCACCCAGGACCCAGGGGACATCTAGGGGAGAAGTGCTTGATATTGAAACAGGCTGCCCCTGAGTCAAAGTCAAAGGTCCTCCTTCCCAGGGCAGCTGCACACATATCTGGGTAGGATACTGGTGACAGCTCTGGAGGGGACCCTAGGGCTTCATGGAGAAGTCCTGGAAAAGTCTATAATCTTTCTGTTGATTGATTTGGTACCAGGGACTGTGGGTAGACCGGAATCCAAAAGACTTAGGGATTTCCAAAGGAGACCTTGACTCTTCCAAACCTTCTCAGTGTTCTCTGGGCTGCTGCATGGAACTGAGCCATCATCATCCCTTTGAGGTCTCCAGGGATGGGGGAGCCAGGCGCTGGACACTCTGGGAGGACCAGAGTATGATGCCTGGTGCTAGGTCAGTGATGTCCCAGGAGACACAGCCTCATCCTGGCCTGAGGCATCAGGGACACATGGGGAGGAAGGACCATGGCACTCACACTCAGGTCCTCATTGAGGGCACAGGCCTCCAGCACCTCCCTGTACAACCGGGCGTCGAACGTCTTGCCGAAGAGGATGTTGTCTCGGATGGTGGCAAACTGGATCCAGGGCTCTTGGGTGGCCAGGCCGAAGCCCTTGGACAGCCCCCATACCGATACCCGTCCACACAGCCTGCAGAGCCAGGGAGTAGCGTGGGGACCAGCTCCTTGCTGAGTCCTCCATCCCTAGCCCCTCCTTTCTAGAAGCCTCTTCTCAGCCCACTGCCTTCTATCCAAGTCCCTCTTTGCGTCACATGACTCTCCAGGCTGACAGACTCAGAGGTTGAGTTTCATTCTGGACAGGGAGGGGATGAAACTGCTCCTTACTGCAGACAACAGCTGCATGTGTGTGTGCTTGGGGACTCTGGGGAGATGTGACAGCACCCTGCTGTACCCCCCCAACACTGGTCTCTCTCAAACTCACGCTACTCCCCGCCTGCCCCCACAGCCCCACATTTTGAAAGAAGAGCTCCACACCTTTCCTCTGCCTTCTATTACTAAAGTGCTTCTGATGCTGGTCTGAGGCTCTGTGACCTCCTCCCCTGCCGAGCTGGGAAGTCCCCCGAGAAAGTGTGTCTCACTCCTCTTGGTCCCCCCCAAAGCTGTCTGGCACACAGCAGGTGCTCAGTAAGTGGTTACTACAGGGAAGAGCCATGGACAGGGTGCACGGGAAGTCCGTTACCTGTGCAGCTCCCCCGTGATGGCAGCCAGCAGCGAGCTCTTCCCACAGCCCACCTTCCCCACGATGCCTATCAGGGTTCCCTGTGGGGAAGCCACATGAGAAAGGCCTATTGTTTGCAGGGGAAGGACCAAGTGAGCAGTGGTCTCCCTGGGCTGCCAGCCCTCTCCCTGGGGCTTCTCTCTGGGCTCCAATTGGTCTGCAGGGAAGGAATCTCCACTCCACAGACCACTGTGCCCCAGCGGCCAGCTCTGTGCTGGACTCAGAGAAGCCAGGTGTTACATTCCCTGCTCAGAGCTGCTATTGGTTTCACTGGCTGTGTGAAGGGCCTCTGAGGGAGCAGCTGGGCAGAGAGAATGAGAAGAAGCTGCCTAACAACCTCCAAGTTGCACTTGAAGGTGGGCACTCCAGGCAAGGATTTAGGGCCTACTTGCAGGGCTAAGTCAACCCATGCCTGGATTTCTAATAATCCTGGGCAAAAAGCAGCACTCTACATAGATGTCCATTCCTGTGAGTCACAGTTTAAAATTTTCTGTTCTCAAGAGCTGATTGCAATGGCACAAGCTTGTAATCCCAACCCTCAGGAGGCTGAGGCAGGATTGCTCTAAGTTTACAGGTCAGTCTGAACTACACAATGAGACCATTTCTTAGTTGTGACTCATTCTCTGCGCCATATCCCTGCATGGGGGAAAAAAAAAAGCCAGGGATAATGGTACATCCCAGCACTCAGGAGGCTGAGGCAGGAGGATCACCATGAGTTCAAGGCCAGTTTGGGCTACACAGTGAGTTCAAGGCCTGCCTGGACTACACAGAGACACCCTGTCTCAAAACTGCTTCCCTCCAAAAAAGAAAAATCCCTGTGGAAACAGACTGGAGTCTCAGAGGTTCTAATTGTCTGTGATGTTCCCATCCTGCCAGTCAGAGGTAACCCACTGCAAAATGGGCACCACTGCATCCACGACCCTCCCTGAGAATTCAGGTCCAGGAGCCAGAGGCACCTTCTACTCCCGATAGCTGCAGCCCCTAAGCGGGCAGGCTCTCTGCAGTGCCATCTCCTGTGCGGTGGCACCTGGGTCCCTAGGGAGAAGCAGCAGGCAAAGAAAGAGATCAGCAGACAGAAGGCAGAGATCTGCAAGTTCAGGCCTGGTGCGGGGCTGTTTCTAGGACCTGGTTGTGTGTTGCCTTTGGATTCTGCATTCATCTCTGTATGCTATTATAAATTTTTGTTTGTTTAACGCAGCTCCACTGGGTTTCTATGACTTCCTTTTTTTTAAAGCCTCAACATCTTAGTAAAATTCCTTTGAAAAATTCCAGCCTTGTCTTGCCTGAACTAAGAAAAAAACAAAACTTTCAGTCAAGGCCAGAAACATGAGCCAAATGTGGTGGAGGCGATTCAGCCAGCACTGAAGAACTCTGGGTTGAGCTGCAGGGCAAAGGGTTGGGCGGAGGTCAGGAGAGAGTAAAAACGCAGGGCTGGGGTGAGCAAGAGTGGCCTTCCTGCCAGGAATGTTACCTCTTTCACTGTAGGTACAGCATGAGTCATAAGGTGTAACTGCTGCTTTCTACTCTTTGCAAAATCTTCCTTGAAAGGGGTGGCTGGCCCTCGCCCCCAGGTCCCCAGCCTGGGGGGTGTTGGATAAGCCCTGGGGTCGGCTTGGGAACTCAGCATGATTCTGAGAGCTATGCACTAAGAAAGGAGACTCAGAGATGAGGTCCCTCTCTTCTCAGCTTGGAACCTGCATGTCCAACCCTTCTACCCTCTCCTGCAGCCGTTAGAGCAGCAGGCCCATCCAGTCGTGATGGGCTCAGCCCTGCACATTTGTCCCTGAGTCCCCATCACCCCCCTCCCCATCCAACCAACCTTTTTCACTTTGAGGTGACTGATGAAGGTCTCCTGGCTGCTTCCAGTGGGATCCCAGGAAAACAGGGCTTCCTGTAGCTCCAGTACTATAGATGGCTCTGAGGGAGGCTCTGGACAGGGAAGAAGCCGCTCACTCAAGGTTCTGCTTGGTTAGGAAGGTACACAGGAGGCTGCCATTGACTCACCTGCCCCTTATCTACCTGGCTAGAGTTGCTCTATCTGTCTGGCCTGCTCTGCAGGGAGGCTGCCGCCTCAGACTTTTGCCAGCAGCATCTACGCAGAATTCCCAAGTGGCTACAGCTCCTCCTCACCCCCTGCCAGGCTCTGCCCCATGGCTTCTGTACCTGGGCTGTAGTAGGCTTGAGGGTTGCAGTTTGGAAGGTCAAGGAAACGCTGTATCCGGTCCAAGGACACTTTGGCCTCCAAGAGACCATTGATGACCCAGGGGAAGTTGTTCAGGGGAAGAATGAGCATGCGCACCAGGGCCAGGGCCGTGAATACCTGAATGGGCAGAAGGGAGAAGGCATCACTGGGTCCCCAGGAGCTGCCACAGGCCTGCTCTAGGGTGGCCCTCTGGTCATATCTCTGGAGGGAAGATCAGGCAGTAACAGACCTGGCTGGGCAAGCTTGGGTTAGAAGTGTCCACACTGAGTCCTAGAATTCTACATGCTCCTCCAGGGGTTCAAGTTGCTTTGTGTGTGTGTGTGTGGGGGGGTGCTGGGAGTCACATCCCAGATCTTGCACACACTAAGTGCATGCTTTATCATTGAGCCACACCTTAGCCTCGCCACCTTCCCCCCTCCCCCATTTGCATGGTGTTAAGCAAGCAGGCCTAGCTCATACTGAGACCTTCTCAGACTTTCTAAGTGACAGCATCATATGCTCCTGGCCAGACCCAGCATTGGATCATGGACTTCCCCACACACAAGGTCATTAGAATGAGAGTAAAGGGACACAACTCTAAGTCTACACCTGCCTGACTAGAAGCTAGAGTAGAAGGAAGTGAAGAGGAAAAAAAGGAATTCCTTCCCAGGGATCTCAGCACTCAGCTGTAATCTCAGCACTTGGGAAGCTGAGGCAGGAGGATTGCTGTCAGTTCCAGGCCAGCCTGGGTTACATAGTGACTTTAAGGCCAACCTAAACCGCATAGAGGAGACTCTTATCTCAGAAAACAAACAAACAAGACAAAACATCCAAGATCCCAGCACTTGAGTGTCCCTTTGGCTGCGAGGGACATGGTAGCCAAGAATCCTCCTTCCTGCCATGACTCAAGGCCTGAGCTATGTCTTTACCTCCCCTCTCCCCCCTCCCTCCCTCCCTCCTATACCTCCTAAGTCCTGTTCTCACCTCCTATGCCTCACCTTGGTGGCAGTGAGCTGGTGTCCCATGAGGACATAAGTGATAAAGATGACAATAGAGAGGACAACTGGCAGGGCAGCCCACAGGTACACACAGGCTGCATCCAAGTACTTGATGACTCGCAGCCGCCCCAACTCCTGGGCCCGGCAGGCCTCTACCCGGGTCGCCATGGCCTGCTCCCACCCAAAGAACTTCATGACGCGAATGCCACTCAGCAGCTCCGTCATGAGCTGGAGAAAGGGATAAGACAGCAGCATGAAGACCCTGTTTGGGTATCTTCTCATCTGCCTGGATGCTAGGTGGGATCCCCCAGAATGCTAAGGGATCCCAGCAGCCCCTCACCTTAACCCGTGCATCCTTGTGCTGCAGCATCTCCTGGTTGCTGGCCATGATACGGGTGGCAATTACCTTATTGATGGGAACCAGCAGCAGTGCCAAGACCAGACCACCTACAAAGGCCAAGCCCACCTGCTGGTATAACAGGTAGAGGGTGATGGCCAGCTGCAAGGGCAGTCCCCAGGCCTCATGGAAGCTGCCAGTGAAGTTTAGCAGCCTTTCGGAGTCAGTGCCTAGGAAATTGAGCACTTCCCCAGTAGGAGGGCGCCTGGGCCCCAGATGCAAAGCCTTGCGGTACAGTATACTGAGCACTGCGCCCCGGGCCTGGAGTGTGACCTTCCGTACTTCATAGCCATACTGATTCTGTAGCACAGCACCAAGCACTGCGCTGCTAGCTAGCCCCAGGGCATAGAGCAGGCCATGGTTCAGTGGCTCCTGTCCTTCCTCCAAGAAGCCCACCAGCAAGGATAGCAGCAGTGGCCCTGAGAATCCCAGCATGGTGCCCACCAGCTTTAGCAGGCCAAGGGCCAGGTAGCACCGCCCAAAGGCCCCATACAGTGCCCTCCATAGCCGGGCATCTTCCTGCCAGTGTGCCTGGAAGGTTCGGGCCACGTAGGCTGGGTGCAGCCTGTGGGGAAGGCGACAAGTGTCCTGGGGCTGCCGCAGCTCTCCACGAGCTCCACGGGCCAGCAAGGGGCCCAGCCAGGCATAAGAAAAGCGTGATAGCCAACTCTCTCCATCCTCAGCCACCTCAGGTTCTTGGTCCGCAGAAGACAGGAAGGGTTCGTGAGTCCAGGGTTCTAGTGGTGGCCTCCCAGGGGCTGCCCAGCCCAGGCCATAGGCCAAGACTGCAGCCAGCTGTAGAATGAGAAGACATAGACGGGCCAGGGGCCCTGGAAGCACCGGGGGCAGAAAGGTGCCTTGCTGGCAATGCCATAGCAGAGTCAGCACCAGGGAAGGGGCCGGCAGGAAGGCTGCGAGAGCCAAAGCCCAGGGCCCCCGTGAATAGCCACTAGGGGAATGTGACAATGCCCACAAGGCCAGGCTGTGGCTGGTCCAGGCCACTGCTGCCACACATCCTGCCAGCACCTCTAGCCCTATGGGACCTGGACCTGCTCCTGGTGGCAGAACAACTGGAAGGAGGTCTAGCAGTGGGAAAATGAAGAGCAGGAAGGCAGCAGCAAGTCGGAGGCGCCAGCCAGGACTAGCAGGCAGAACATAATCCGGACTCCTGGGGATATGGGAGAAGAGAACAGAGGAAGTATGTCACAGCTGACTCAGGGCCCAGACATGCACCTCACCTCCAACAACTCTTACCTATCTACAGGGAATGACCCCCCTTTTCTGACTTGCACATGGTACCCATTTACCATGGAACTCAGGGCCTTCCCACCCAGGAAGCCTTCCCCAAATTGACCCAGGCCACTTTCTAATTACATACATACTCTGATTCATTCTACCACAGGCATTAACAATTTTGAGTTGTTTGTACCTACCATGAAGACTCTAATTAGAAAAAAAAAAAGGAGTTTGTGACTAGCCTGGAAAATTGGTAAGATGTGGTCTCAAAACAAAAAGGAGTTACAGCTCAAGAATAGAGCATTTAAATGGGGCATGGTGGAACACGCCTGTATGCCTCTAATCCCAGCATTCAGGAGGCTGAGGTGGGAGGACTGCCGTAAGTTTGAGGCCAGCCTGGGTTATGTGATGAGTTCAAAGCAAGCCTGGACTACCTAGGGAGACCCTATCTCAACAAATGAACAAACAAACAAACAAAAAATAGAGCATTTGCCTAGCATTCATGAGTTCCTGAGTCCAATCACCATACTGCTAAGAATACTGAATTTGTTATGCCACTTGTTGGCAGGGCTGAGTTGCTTTACTCGTATATCAAAATACTTTGAGTTTTCTTAAGAATCTATCCAATAGCAGTTAAATGGGGGATTTGGATTAAAACCAAAGTCAGCTTTTAAAATGTGGACACAGAATAAAGAACACTGCAACCTTGCAAGTTGTATACTGGGCTGAAGTTTTGAGTCCTGTTCTTCACTGGAGTAGCAGTAAGCAGCCAAAACCCGTCTTACACTCTGTCCTGTGATTCTAAATTCACTAATCTTCACCAACTAAACACAAAAGCCTGCTAAGATAGCCACATTGAGACATTGTGAGATAGCCACAAAGTCTAATGATTATATAAGGATTTTTCTTACCTTCCCATTACATTAAAGTCTCAAAGGACTGTGTCAATTTTTTGTTTTTGAGGCTGGCCTTACAGTCCTAGGCTCAAGCAATCCTCCTACCTCAGCCCAAGCAGTTAAGACTAGCCACAGCACAGCAGCACCTAGCTCAGTTAAGACTGTGCTACTTTAAAAAAAAAATGGATTTAAAAAAAAAAAAAAGGACTGTGCTACTTTCAGCAGCTCCTCCTCTGAGCAAGTGGTGGATGTCCCGGCTGACTAAACCCCTCTAGACCTTTGTCTTGTCCCAGGTAAGGAACAAATGTGGATCTCTCCTAGACCAAGTAGGTCTGCTACACCTCCTACCCAAGGAAAGAGCTCATCATCTCCCTAATGCTTCTTGGGTGGAGACATCTTTTCCTTCATCAACCAGGCACACCCACAGCAGAATGCCCTCTGTAGCTGGGCAGAGAATAAAGGTGAGTTTGGCACTGGCAATTTACAGCCCTAAACCCAAGAAATAAGAATCTTCAGGTTCTGATCGCTCTTTCTCCTCTACCTATTGTGTCTTCTCCAGCGAGTGTACTTAACTTTACATAAACTTTTCTTAGCCTAGGAATACTGAGTTTCCATGAGGGAAGCGTTGACGAACAGGTCCTACAACTGCAACCCAAGTCATCCTTATGGGCTAAAATGTTGTTCACCTAATTTTGCCTTAAATTCGTAACAGCTGTATCTAGGCACCTGAAAATCTACAATAGTAATGATTTCTACCATGCATCAGGCCTTAAAAATACGTCAAGCATGGCACTCGCGATATGCTTAGATGCATTATTTCACTTAACCCCTCTCAATGCTACGAGCCTCAGAGAAGCTAAGTAACTCGCTCAATCACAGGCACCCTGCTGCTGAGTGGTAGCCCTCAGCTTTGATTTTGCTCCCGCCCTGCGATTAGGCCTCCTGGGCAGCTGCGGGTAGAAGGGGGCTGAGAGTATGGAGATGGGGGCTTCGGACAGGGTCTGCAGACGCCGGCTCTACCCACCTCGGAGTGCCCCAGTGGCAGGCACTGAGCACAGCAAGAAACGCGTGGGGCAGGGCACTGAGCACCAGCTGGGTGAAGCAGTGGCCGGCGGTGTCCCCCTCCCACAGCGGGAGCGGCCGCGCCGGGCTGGTGCCGCACAGCTCTGCCAGGACCCGTTCCATGAACGCCACACCTGAGCGGAAAGCCTAGATGAGCAGGAAAAGCGCGCCCCAGCCGGGTCCTCTGCCAGGCCCGCCCCTGACCACGCCTCCGGCCACGCCCCCGCCAGCCCCTTGCTACCGCCCCCGCCTCGCTTCCGCCCCTAGTCGGGACCCGCCTACTTTCGCCATACCTCTAAGGGTGGAAAGGAAGTTTCGCTTTTTAGAGCTGGAGGATTTCTGAGGCTCAGTCACCGCCCTGCCACTCTTTTCCTTTTTTGTGTCTCGCTGTTCCCAGGGATCCGGAACCTCAAACTTAAAGAGGTTGCTTGGCGCGGATTCCAATATTCTGAGCACTGAGGGAAGCAAAAGGACGTGGTCTCAGTCAAAGTGGTGGGCCTGGGCTGGGCGGTCGCCCCCTAGGGGCGGGAAGGCTTATCAGGTACTGTTTGTTCCGCCCCGGCTCAAGACTGTGCGCATGCGCGGGGCTCTGAGCCGCGGATGCCTTTGTACGCAGGCGCAGTGCTGCCGGCGCGACACTACTGGTACGTGTATACGCTGTTGCTTGGACATGGGCGAATCCTTGTATTTGTGCACATCTAGTTTTTATTCGCCCACATGGAATACTTTTACTAGCTGACACCGGCATTACTAATGCTTAAAGAAGTGGGAAGCCAACTATGTTTCCTGTGGTGAGGAATAATGCCACAAACGTTGGTGATCTTCTTCCTTGGGTGATTTTTCTAACCGTTTTGAATCTCGGTTTCTTTTTACAGTGGGGACAACAATAACAATATCAAAGTGCAGAGTTGTATAAATAATTTAAGCGTACTTAAGGAAGTGGTTTGTAAAATTGTTGAAAATGGAAAATGAGATTTTTGAACAAAACCCCGATTGCAAAGGAAATACTACAAAGAGCCGCTGGAATCTCATCTTACTAAAAAGCTTTTGGGCAGCAAAAGAAACCATCAACAGAGTGAAAGACAACTCACAGAGTGGGAAAAATTTTAACCAGTTATTCACCAGACAAAGCACTAGTATCTAGAACTATAAAGAATTCAAAAAAGCCAACCCCCCCAAATTTAAAGACTCAATCAAAAAATGGGCATCTGAGATGAATACGCACTTCTCAGATGAAGAAGTAGAAACAGCAAATATATGAAAAAATGTTCAACATCCCTGGTCATTTGAGAGATGCAAATTAAAATAACTTTGAGATCCCATCTCACCCAGGAATGACTATTATCAAGAATTCAACTAATGACAAGTGCTAGCAGGGATGAGGGGAAAAAGGAACCCTTCTCCACTGTTGGTGGGAGTGTAGACTAGTGCAACCACTATAGAAGTTCCTCAAAAAATAGAAGTCCCATTTGACCTAGCTATTCCCAGCTTTTGGGAATGGCCATCTCCCTTAAAGAATTAAAAGCATCATACCATAGCTATATATATGCACCCATATGTGCACGCAAAACTATATATGTGCACCCAAGCAGCACAGTTTGTAACATCCAAATCTTGGAAACAGCCCAAATATCCATCAACCAAGGAATGGATAAAGAAGATGTGTTTTGAAGTACTATTCAACCATAAAAAAGAATAAAGGAGAGGTTTGTAACTAAATGGACGTACCTTAAGACCATACTGTTAAGTGAAGTAAGTCGGACACATATGTGTAAGTATCACATTGTCTCTCTGGTATGAGAAACCGAAAGTGTAAATAATAACCAAAATGTATAGTAGACATTGTGAAATAGGAAGAAATTGTTCAAAAGGAAAGTGGAACTAGAGAGGAGGGGGAAAGTAAGTAAGGCAAAAGAAAAAAATTAGAAAAGGATAAAATGGAAACAAAGCTTTGTAAACGAAGAAGCGTTGAAGGGGGGGGAAGGAATTAACATATGTCACATATAGATACAAATTCCCTATGATGAATGTGATCATCGTGTATATAAATTGTACCAATAAAAAGAATCAGCCATGAATTACAAAAAGAAAAAAAAGAAAGAAAAGTAATGGGAAACATAATCTTTATATAGTTAAGTAGACAATGTGGGTTTGAATGCTGACCCCACCAATTTTTAGCACTGCAGTGCCAGGTAAGTTACTTAAGCATCTTAGTTTTATTATGTGTCTACCAGGCATGTATTGCTATATTCACACATCACTGTACACCACCTGAAGAAAAGAAACTGAACAGATGTAAAGTTATCCCATCTAACCTCATTAAGAAGCCTGGTATTCTTCAGTACCAGGAATTAATGTTCCTAGCTTGAGGAATGAAGAAATGTAGATTTGTATTATAAACCTACAATCAATTATCATCAATTATCTTTGATAATTAATGAGTTATCTTGGCAATAGTGACTAGTAGCTGCTAACTCACTAAGAGTGAC
This sequence comes from Hydrochoerus hydrochaeris, assembly GCA_004027455.1. Taxonomy (NCBI): domain Eukaryota; kingdom Metazoa; phylum Chordata; class Mammalia; order Rodentia; family Hydrochaeridae; genus Hydrochoerus; species Hydrochoerus hydrochaeris. Next base: position 2,358 of record PVLA01014317.1, on the reverse strand, counting down.
AACAGACATCAGTTGAAACCTAGTCTGAATCTGAACAAGTTACTATATCTAATTGTCTACTTGCAAGAAATACAGGAAGAACCTCTTTTGATGTTGTCTTGAATTGAGAACGTTTAGAAAAATATTGTATCAGTCAAGTTTTGCTAGAGAAACAAATATAACACAAAGTATACAAATGCATAAGAGGGTGTCTGTACACTGGAGGCTGAAGGGTCCAGCCTCACTAAAGGGAGCTCACTACAGTGTCCCAAGTAAGTCCATATCAGGAGGCCAGCGGATCTGGAAGGGAGCACTGAAGAATCTATGCCAGAAGGCTAAAGAGTCTGTGCTGGAAGGCTAAAGAATCTCAGGTGAAAGCTGAACAGTCTGCACCAAAAGGAGACAGTGTCCAAGCTGAAGGTGAAGACTGGAGCTCCGCCAAAGAACTAGCAATCAGTCCTTCCTCACTTCCCTTTTATTGTTTGCAGGTTACACAGCCTGGCATGGGGGAGTCCTTTACACTCACACCATCAGGGTGCATTCCTCTTGCTCAAGCTGAGGATGTTTACAAAATAAGGACCCTGGTCCCCTGCTGAATCACTTAGACTTCTAAACTTCTCAAGTTGACACATTGAACAACATCCTAGAATAGTAAGGGCATGCTTCCACACCCCAGGAGGTTCCACACCCCAGGATGTAGAGCTGCTCAGTTACTTAAACTTCTGGACTTTGCAAATTGATACAGTGTAACAACTATTAAAAATATCAACCTTGTATGATCCATTTACATTTGTGCAAGTGGAGACTAGTGTCTATCCATAATTACCATCAACTTACTTTTTCTCTATTTATATAAATTTATTCTTGAAGTGTAATTTGAATAAAGGAGGACATGTGAGACTTGTCCTAGGAAAATTACTCTCAAAATACATACATAGTGCCTATTACTTTTCCTAATGATCATTTATTTGATTTATTATCTTAATAATAGTGTGCTAATCAGCATTTCTATATTCCTAAACAGTATGAATACTGTAATTACAAAATACTGTCTCCTCAGATCAGAACAGGATGAAAGGTGTAATGTGAAATAAAAAATCCTAACTGCAGATTTTTCAATTTTCATAAGTAGATTGAGTCTGGTCTCATTTAAATTAATAGCACAGTATGGGAATAACTGTGAAAGAAGCTCCCTCCAGAGGCAAGAAAGCATAATCTTTTACATTTATAATAGCAGTTTGCTTACAAAATCACACAATTCCATGAAAATAGAGCCTATTTTTCTAAAACCAATGAAATCTCTTGGGTCATGCTGATATAACACTTGGTTGGCAACTTCAACTTGTTAATCAGTGAACTCTCCACCCCCTTTGCTTTAAACGTTGTTCTTGGCAAGACAATTTTAGAGATCTATTCTCCAGACTCTAGACGGGCTCCTCTGTATCTTGCTTCTCGGAGTGTGGAAAGGTGTGCAACCTCCTGGAGAATGTGAGAGAGATTCCTAGACTGTTCTTTTAGGGTTTCTGACCCCTCTAGTTTCGAAAGTAGTTTTCTTTTTCTGTCTTTCTTATCACTGGGCATCTTACTGGCTTCACATGGGTACAGCAGATCCCTCTTCAGCTCATTCATGGCCCTTCTAAGTTTCTGGTTCCAATTAACTTATTTCTGTGTGACACTAGGTAGGGTCTTAGGAAACCTCACAGGCCATCTGGCGCCCTCTTCCTGGTTATGACACAAAACTGCGCTGACATTTCCATTCATGGCCAAGGAGGGAGGAAAACAGGTGTAAGTCACTGAGCCCTTGAATCTTCAAGTTCAAGTTCCTTGCCTTACCTCTGATTTTTCCCTGTCTTCCCTGATTCAAAATATTTTTCATTTCTTCCAGAGCTGTAGAGAAAAATATCTATGTTAGAAATTTTTCTTTCTCAATTTATTATTTATAAAATTTATAAATTGGTAGTTTTAGGTTTTTTGGATTTTTATACTGAAAATTTTTCTCTCAATTGTTTTTTCTGCCACAAGTTTAAAATAACAATTTTTAAATGCAAAAGTTGATGAAAACATCCAAAGACACCACTAAGGACTGGGAGCGTAGTTCATGGACAGGGCCCTGATTTGATCCTTGGTAGTACAAAAATAAAAACAAAAACAAAAGATAAGATACCATTAAGAAAGTAAAGAAGACAAGCTACAACAGTATATGGCAGAAAATGTGTAATGACTGACAAAGAGTTCATAAGCAGGATATATGAAAAACTTAAAAATCAATAATAAGAAGAAAATAATCCCAGGCCGGCAGCTTCCTGACGCTGTTGGTTTCAAGCAGGAGCCTAAAGAGATGTCTGTCTGTCTTTCTCTTTTTCTTTCTTTTTTTTTTTT
>PVLA01014316.1:0-31232 GCA_004027455.1 Hydrochoerus hydrochaeris | reverse complement strand
CGCAGCTGGCGCAGGTGCAGCACCTGATCGGCAGCGTGGAGGCGCAGCTGGCGGAGATCCGGGCCGACCTGGGGCGGCAGAACCAGGAGTACCAGGTGCTGCTGGACGTGCGGGCGCGGCTGGAGGGCGAGATCAACACGTACCGGGGGCTGCTGGAGAGCGAGGACTGCAAGTGAGTGGGGCGCAGGGTCCCCACAGCCTAGAGATAACACAGGGCCTGGGGGGAGCTCTGAGCCTGGTCAGTGTCCTCTCCTCATGTGACTCCAGCTGGCCCCCTTCCCCCTGGGTCTCTGTTTCCACTTTTGATAAAGCAAAAGGGGCAGGACTAGGCGGTCTTTGAAGTGCCCCCTCCCCCTGCGGTTTGCACATTCTGGGATCTGCTCTGAAACCTTGAGATCCGCAGCGGGAAATCACAGGAACCCGTTTTCTTCTGTCTCCCAGGCTCCCCTGCAACCCATGTGCCGCTGACTTCTCACCCTCCAAGTCCTGCCTGCCCTGCCTGCCTGCGGCCTCCTGCAGTTCTGTCACCGCCCGTGCCATGGGCAGCCCCCGCCCTGTCTGTGTGCCCTGCCCTGGGGGCCGCGTCTGAGCGGGGCTGAGCTGCCAGGCTCAGGCCCTTATATCCAGGGCTTGGAGCTGGCTTCTGCTTACCCCGATGCACAGCCCACCTCTTCCCTCTGTGCGGCTGCAGATCCAAGAGGTGTCTCAGAGCTCGGCGCGAAGGCAGCTGCCCTGATGGCTTGACCCCTGGGGTTCAGTGGCCTCTGCCAGCTCCCAGTCAGCCTTGCTTCCTGCATGTTCCAGGAGACTCTCAGGGAGGGCGCAGGGCTCCTGGGGGTGGGATAATAAAGCGCTTTAGTCCCCTGGTTCCTGTGTTGGTTTGTGTCCTTGTTGGGCTCAGAGGCGACTTGATTGATGACCCCGGGGATGACAGGGTCACTGTGTTCCTGATTGGATGGGCAGAGGTTGACAGTGGGACTTCTTGCTTGGGGTCCCTGAGGAAGACCTCTCTCCACATTCCTGGCGTGGTGAGTGGCGTGGCGACAGGCGTGGCCAGACCTGTCCCATGATCCGAGCTGGTACGCCTGGCACCGGACAGCCCACTGTGGCCCGAGCCCTGCCCTGTGGGGGTCTGACGGCTCCTCATGAGTTCACCGTGGCCTCCTCCCCGCCAGCCCCAGCACCCTGCGGCCTGCACCACCCCAGCTTCAGGCTCCTAGTGGGGGGTGGCAGCCTCTGGGCCATTCTCTCCCCACCTCCCACAAGCCCTCGCTGAGGCCTGGCAAGCATGGGCAGCGGGTAGGTGCCAGGGGCAGGGCCTGCCTGCAAGGGAGGGGCAGGAAGGACCCGCGCTGGCTACTCTTTCCTGTCCCACCTCAGTGGAGCAAGGGTGGGACCTCAGCGTGGGGAAGGTGCCGTCCTCCCCGCTGGCTTAGCAAAGCTGTCCTTGCCCCTGCCCCTTCCCTGCCGGGAAGCACAGGGCCTGAATCTGCCTTGGGCATTTGGAAAGAATGTTCTGGACACAGGCAGCCTCAGGCGAGGCGCTGGGAGCCCCCACATCTATCCAGGTGTCACCTGTAAATCTGTCGGATACCTCACTGCATGCCAGAGGGGTCCCCTCTGTGCGTTCGGGTGCTGAACACGGAGTCAGACGGGGTCAAATCCCAGCCCCAGCCCCAGCCTGTGCGGCCACACCAGCAGGTCCCGGTGGTTTTCTGCATCTCAGCTTCCTCCTGAGAAAATGAGAGGCCATAACACTTCCGTCCTGTAACATCCCTAATGCCTCACTGAGCAGACCATGGGCATCTGGACACTGGGCAGCATCTACTCTCAGTCCGGTGTCCGGATTGCAGCTGCATTTCCCATGTCTGGAATTTTGCTTCTGTGGTTTCCTGCTGGGCAGCGATGCCCAAGGTAAAGCAGGCTGGCTAGGGTGGCGGGGTAGTGGCCCGACTTAGCATCCAGTCCCAGGTCTGAGGGGTTGTGGGGGACGTCAGGGTCAGCAGCAGGACAGGACGCGCTCGTGACACCCTGGCCCAGCCATGTCTCACGCGCCTCACGGTTTTCCCAGCAGCCCAAGCCCCTTCCGGGCCCATCTGTGTTTTCTTCTGGATGGAGAGAAGCAGCTCGGGGCCCGACCCGATGGCGGCACAGACCTGCGCTCTGCAGTTCTGAGCCGGTTCTGTGTAGCTGGTGATCTGGGCTTTGGCTGTGCCATGGGATGGCCCGGAGAGCTTCAGAAATGACTCGCGCCTGCTCTGACCACCAGCTGTGCCTCAGTGGGCCTGGGTGGTGACCCGGTACTGGGGTGTTCGAAGGCTCTCTAGGGGTACAGTCTGGTTCTTCAGGTGGAGGGCGTTTGACCAGCGGGGAGCAGGGGCTCAGGGTGGCCCTGACACTGACCTTACACCAGCGCCTCCTATCGCCTCTGTAGGGTGACATGTCCTCACCTCTGCCTTTTGGCTCTTTTTTTTGATACTGGGGATCGAACTCACGACCTCGCACTTACCAGGCAAGTGCTTGAGCCACTGAGCTAAATCCCTGGCCCTCACTCTCCTTAATTTCAAACATTTGTACCAAAATTTAAATTTCAGTTATGTTTTTATTTCCAAAAAAAGTTTTTTGTTCTCTGTTTATTCCTCTACAGCTACTCCCATCCCCAGGTTATTTTGTGCGCACACACACACACACACACACACACAGGCACACGCGCGTGCACCCATGTAGGTAGACGCTGAGGCCCCGAGAGGCACAGTGACTCCCCGATGTCGCAGGGTGAGTTAGACGGCCGTGTCTCTGCTTTGACTTTTTTGAAGCGGTGAGAGGGCTGCGTGCCGAGGTTCCTTCCCTGCCCGATGGTCCCGGGCTTTCAGCCAGGCCCCAGCACCTCAGTCTAGCAAGTCGCCCGAAGAGGACATGCGAGGGTCTCCCTGTGAAGGTGGGTACCTGACCCTGGTCCCCTGGCTTCATTCAGCTGGGGCTGCAGGGCCTCCCCTCTGGTGGGGGGCTGGTGTGCGCTGCCTCTGTTACACTCTGGGGTCCCAAGTGAGGTGCCCCCCACAGAGCAGGGAGTAAAAGCAGTCATTTCCAGTCCACTCCCAGGTGACAGGCTTTTGTCCTCGACAGCTCTGGGCATCAGGTAGAGACACCTGTCCCCTGGAGATGTCCCTAAGGCTGACCTGCTCTCCCAGGGAAGCAGCCCCGGCTCTGGCTCCGTTCTGGCCGATTGAAACGATGAGCTGTTGGAGGCTCTCTGCACCCTACTCTCTGCTCCCTGACTTTATCTTTCTTCTTTTTTGTCTTTTTGAGACAAGATCTTGCTCTGCAGTTCGGGCTGGCCTTGAGCTCAAGGCGATCCTCCTGCCTCAGCCTCCCGAATGCTGGGATGACAGGTGTGCGGCTCACTTTGTTCCATATTATAATTCACGCACTATGAAGGCTTCAGTGTCTGCTTTCTCTCTTCTTCCAGTTGGTGGGAGGTGAGAGAGTTTAGAGGTCTTGAGGGAATTTTCCCTGTCCCTCTGTGTAGAGAGGCCATGCTGACTCCATTTTGTCCCGACACATCTGGTTGAAGATCTTTTGGGAAAAAATAAAACATGAGGTAAAACCATGAGGTCCTTTAAGGTCAAGAAGAAAACCAGTGATACGATCTGAGCATGTGCAATTTGAGTGTCTTTGTTCTTTACCTCAGTAACAGCTGCTGGCTTAGGCTGGCCGGACGGTGGTTTTGCTGACCCTTGGCATGTGCGCCCCTTTATTTCCCATTTGCTTGCAGAACCCCTGCACCTCTGGGTGCCACAGTCGGTCTGGGCCACGTTGGTCACCCACAGGCCTCTCACCAAGGGGTCATTAAGGGGCCTTTCCACAGCAGCTGCCCTCCCCGGGGCAGGGGTGAGTGGGCACAGAGAACGGGGCCACTGCGTCCCTGTAATGAGGGCCCTGACACGGAGCTGACCTTTTGAAGATGTGACCGGAGGCTGTCACCTGGGGATCAATGACAGTAGTCCCGAGTCCTGCTTTAGTCGAATGACAAGTTTGGCCTCTTTCATGAGGAAAGGAGCTTCTCATTGGACACCAAATTACAAATTAGGGAACGGCTCTCTCGGGGGCTGAGCGTAACCCGACACACCGAGGTCCCCTCGGGATGACAAGCTAGCCTGCGTCCCCTCATGCCAAGGGTATAAAGAGGCTGAGGAAGGACGGGCCCCACAGACACCCAGGGAGCTGCCGCTGGGCGCACACAGACCTCCCCGATCTCACCGAGAGCTGCCCTGGGCTTCCTCCCTCCGCCCCCGAGGAGCTTCGGGGCAGCGGCCGGGCGGGCTGGCAAGCTGTGGGCCATCTCCCCCTGCGCGCTCAACCCCTGCCGCCGGCTCCAGCTGCCTCTGGTGACCCACCCGGCCCGCTCCTCCAGCCGGACAGCAGCGTCTCTAGCGCCGTGGGTTCCTTCACGATGTACAGTGAGCTTTTCTACGCACAAAGCCACCGGGAGACCCTGCGGTTCCTCAACCAGCGCCTGGCCAGCTTCCTGGAGAAGGTGTGGGAGCTGGAGCGGCGCCTCCAGGAGGCTGCCCAGCGCCAGCCTCGGGCCGGGAGGAGTCCCGACTGCCAGCCTCACCTCCGGACCATCGAGGAGCTGCAGCAGCAGGTGAGGGCCAGCGGCACCCAGGCCGGGAGGCCCGGAGAGGCTCGGCCTCCTGGGTGTGAGTCCCGGGGGCTGGGTAAGCGCCGCCCAGGGCCTGAGGTCACCTCAGGACCTGGGTACTTAGAGCTCCTGATGGGGCCAGAGTGCTGGATCTAACTGCAGCACGACTCCGGGGAGTCCCTCCGGTTCCCCGGGCCTCAGTTTCTGCATCTGTAGAGTGGGGATAAGAGCAATCCTTCTCAAGGGAGCTGTCAGAAGGAGCTGGTGAGATAGGGCAGGGCAGGACGGGCACAGCCCCTGGTGTGGGCTGAGTGTTTGGCACACAGCCACCAAGTCACCGCAGAGAACGGGATTCTCTCTTTGGGACCCGCTGCATGCAAAGTGCGCCATTTGGATTTATGAAGGCCCAGGATCTCAGGGATAAGGGGCTCTCTGAGTGTATCCCCGAGTTCCAGCCTCTGCCAGTGGCTCTTCTCCTCTTTGGCTTCTTTCTCCTTCTCCTTGTCCCGGGCTGACTTTCTCCATGGGCCCCGGCCCCCAGGTTCTGTTGACCAAGGCCTGACAACGCCAGGCTGGTTGTACACATCGACAACGCCAAGCTGGCTGCTGACGACTTCAGGACCAAGTGAAGGGCAGCGGCGGGAGCGGAGAGCGGGGAGCGGGGCGGGAGCGGTGCCCTCTCTCTGCCCAGCTTCACGGAGGGATGCCGGGAGGTGCCGCGGCCCTAGGCGTCCTCCAAGTCCACACCAAGTTCTGGCCCTCGGGGGCTGACCCTGACCTCATGCAGGTACGAGACCGAGCGGTCCCCGCGGCAGCTGGTGGAGTCGGACACCCATGGCCTGCGCCGCACCCTGGACGAGCTGACCCTGTGCAGGTCCGACCTGGAGGCGCAGGTGGAGTCGCTGAGGGAGGAGCTGCTGTGTCAAGCGGAACCACGAGGAGGTGAGGCCGGAAGTGGGAACTGAAGCTGGGGTGGCCTCCTGGGAGGTACCTGGGGTTTGTGGCTGGAGAGTTGCGAGTGGAGATCGCCTCATGGTTTCTGAACATGTCCCCTCCTTTGTGTCACCATGCGGAGCCCTTGTCTGCGACTCGGAGCAAGGAGAGCCTGGCCACGGTGGTTTCCTTCTCTGTTCTGTCTCTGCCTTTGCTCTCCTGGGTCTCTGTTTCCCGGAGGCACAGGGCACCCTTCGCTGTCTCTGTCCTCATCTCCTGCAGGTCCCAGGGGCTGCCCCGAGGCCCATCAGGGCCACAGTGTCTGATCCCCCTTTCCCTGGGCTGACGCACAGCCTGTTACTTGGGATCTGAGTGCACCGCGTCTCCTGCCCCAGCTGGGTCCCCGGCCCATGCTCCCCGGGTCCCCTTGGGTGCCCGGCTCATCCTGCTTCAACTGGAGAGCTGGGCACCACACCCACACTCCCGGTGAGGCCACGGCGTGACACACCCGAGGGTGGCTCTGTGACAATTTTTGCTCATTGGCACCCACGCTTAGGAGGGCGCCCGCCCTCACGGGCCTTGAAGCCAGCGCAGCCCACTCTGCTGACCTCCCTCCCAGATGAGCAGGTGGGAGGTGACGGGGAGGCTGAGGCGCAGACCACACCAACCCCGCCGCTTCCTTGGCTGCTGCACAAATGACAGGAGGTGGGGGTCACAGGGGTGTCCTGCTGGGCGCCGCCGGAGAGCTTCAGCACCTGCTTGCCCGTTTGCACCTCTCTCTGGAGTGGAGCCGAGCCGGGAGTGTGTGATTTTCTCACTTGCCTGGGTCTCATGGTTTTTCAGGAAATCACTGAGCTCCGAAGCCAGCTTGGGGACCGCCTTAACATTGAGGTGGCCGCTGCGGCCCCGGTGGACCTGACCCGCGTGCTGGAGGAGATGAGAAACCAGTACGAGGCTGTGGTGGAGGCCAAACGCAGGGGCATGGAGCAGTGGTTCGGCAGCAGGTGGGCGTCCCTCTCCTCTGCCCGGCCTGCTCCTCGGGGTCCCCAGAAAGGCTGCCTCAGCCGGCTCTGTTCTCCCCCGCAGATGGAAGAGCTGAACAAGGAGGTGGCCACAAGCTCCGTGCAACTCCAGAACTACCAGTCGGACATCACAGACCGGAAGCGGACGGCCAGCATGCTGGAGATCGAGCTGCAGGCCCAGCACGGCCTGGCGAGCGCCTGTCCCCAGCTCCGGGCTGGGGAATCGGCCTGCTCCAATGTCCTGGGAGGGAGGGTCATCCAAGGGCCAGCTCAGAGACAGAAGGACCAGGGGAAGGGTTCTTTCCAGGGTCGCAGGGATGCTGTTGAGTGTTCCTGTGAGAGGGCCGGCTCTCTGCACAGGCTGCCAGTCCAGATCCCGGGTCTCAGCGTCACCCGGAGAGACAGGGAAAGTCCCGATATCCCGGTTCTTCTCCAGACAAACTGAACCAAATCCCTGCAGGTGGGAGCTGGGTCTTGGGAATTCTAAGAACTTCCTGGTAGAAAGCACTGTCTTAAGTAAAGCCCCAGGGGAGGTTCAAGCCTGAAGCCCAAAGCCAGCCTGAGGTTGTAGAAGGGACAGGGAATTTGGGATCAGATCTGGGATTTGAGTTCAAACCCTGCTTCCATCAATATCAGGTATTCAACCTTGAACAGGTCACTCAGTCTTTCCTCAGTCTCCAGGGAAGCCCAGTGACAAAGACTGACGTAGGCAGGCAGGGGTCATGCCCTACACACACAGGGAGAGAGAGAGGAAGAGAGAGAGACAAAGGGAGAGAGACAGAGAGACAGACAGATAGGGAGGGAGACAGAGAGACAGAGAGGGAGACAGACAGAGAGACAGAGACAGAGAGAGACAGCCAGACACAGAGAGTGACAGACAGAGAGAGAGAGAAACCCCCTGGTTCTTTCTGAACCAGGCCGTGGGCTGAGAAAGTGGCTGTGTCCTCACGGCTGGCTCCCTCCTTTGCTCAGAGGGACTCTCTGGAGGACACCCTGGCCGAGGCCTCCGGGCCGCCCATCTGGCTTCAGAGCGGTTTGGTCTCCAGTCAGCATCCGTCACGGTGTCCTTGGGTTTGAGCCCCAGCTGGTCAGCCTCGCAGGTCACCCGCTTCCGCCTGCTGTGGGCCCATCTCACACCTGTCTTTATTTCCTCCTCTGCCACATGTTCCCCCTATGTGCCGCCTGGGCCAGGGAGGTGGGTGGGCACCTCCTGTGACCCGGGGGTTCAGAGGCAGGGGAAGCTTCCTGGAGGATGTGAGCACTGAGCTGGGCTCTCAGGGAAGGGACGTCACGCAGCGGAGGGGAGGAAGGAAGATGGGCCGAGAGTCCTGTGGCTGCACAGTGTGGCCGGGAGGAGCGGAGGGCGGGTGGGCGGGTGGGCGGGTGGGTGCCGGAGCCCTGGGTGGTGGAGGGAGAGGTTGGGGTCCAAGCGGGAGGCACGGGTCCTGCTGAGGAAGCCGCTAGGTGCCCACGCGAGCCCCTGAAGGTCTCAACAGGGCAGGGCCCCAGGTCCTTGGGGTCCGAAGGACGTGTGAGGTGAGCACAGGTGAGGTGCGCCCAAAGGTCCTCCACCCTGTGACCCTGGGCCCCGAGGGGCTTGCGCTCTCGGCACCTGGTAAATAAATCTCCGGCACAGGCCGGACGCAGCTCTTTCTCCATCTGTCCCTCGCGCTGGTGTCACCGTGGCCCAGTTCTACTCAGCTGGGCAGGAGAGCGAAGTGCCCAGTGCGCCCGGATTCTCTGTTCATTGCTATGAGGGATGAGAGCGGTTAGCGCGCAGGCCCGCCTGCCGCAACCCGGTGCAAACAAGAGCCAAGCAATGGGAGCAGAAGCGGGAGCCGGTGATGGCAGAAACCTCGGCCAAATCATGGTATAACCGAGAAGGGCACTGTCATAAACCCGCCCTCAACTCATCACGGCGGGCACCGTGCTATCATTCATTCACTCAGTGGGCCGCTCACTCATTCGTCCATCAGGGGACTCTTTCTCGAGCGCTTCGGTGGTGCGGGTTCGAGGCCGTGGACCTGGCACTGAGTCTCCACCTTTGTCAGCAGTGCCTCACTGACCCTGGACCCAATCTACCAGCAAGGTGCCATTCTGTTCTCCACTTTACACACGGGGAAACTGAGGCCCAGAGCCTTGCCCAAAGTTGCACAGCTAGGAGTTGGCGGGACCAGGGTTCCGAGTGAGGCCTTCGAGTTCCAGAGATGCCCAATCATTCTCCTTCAGAGTCTCACTGCTCGCCAGCCACTGCAGGAGCAGGGGATAACAAACCGCAAGCGACCCCGCCACCAGGGGCGCGGAGCCGGACAGCTAAGGTGCAGCCGCCCCTCCCTCAGTAAGGGGCACGGAAAGCCGTCATAACGGTGATGATACGGGGGGGGCCGGTAAGCACCCCCCAAAAAGAAAAAACACACAAAACCCCCCAAAGCCAAACCACTCACTGAGCATTTCTGACAACCACATTGAGCATCTTACAGAGATTAACTCTGGGGTGTCTACGACTGCCTTGGGGGTGCACGCTGTCTCTGTTTGAGACCAGAGACCAGAGTGGTCGGGTCAGCTGTCCAGGATTACGTCCAGCACATGTGCAAGGAAGGACCGGCACCCAGGTCTGGTCACACCGCAGTGTTATTTTGACCATCGCATGACACTACCCGGTTTCCAGGTCGGGAGAATAAGCCCCTCACAGAGCGGGGAGGTGACCAGCTCTGGGGACACAGAAGGCTTCCTGAGGCTGGTGGCATGTGGCTTGGGCTGTGGAGTATGAATGGGACCCAGGGCCACAGGCAGGGAGGTACATGTGTGGGTGCCCTGGGAACCCATGGTCACACTGCAGAGGCCTTGGTGGCCCAGCTGGTTCCTTTGAGAGAGACTGATGGGACCAAGTCAAATGGGAGGAAGGGACTGGCCCGTGGGAAGCCCACGGACCCCCATGGGGAGCTTGGACCTTCTCCCAAAGGTGGCGGGAGGGCTGTGGCAGGATTGGGGCCCAGGGGTGGCACTGCCAGAGCAGTGTTTTAGGAAGTTTCCCCGAGTGGCAGAGATGCAGTTGGAAGACGTGGACAGGGTCTCCGTGAAGACAGTGGCCGCAGACAGGAAGGGGAGGGCCTCAGTGTGGGGGTACGGGGTGGGGACCCGCCGCAGCAGGGAGGAGGAGAGAGACAGAGCGCCGCCCTGAAGCTCTGAATCCTGCACGGCTCCTCCCTAGCGAGCTGAGGTGATGTCTCTATTAAGCGCCCGCGCTCCGGCCTTGCCAAGAAGTGATGAAAAGCAGATTGGGCCCGACACCGCCCGGGGCTCCCGAGACAGGCTCCTGCATGCAGGCCTGGCAGACAGGGCTGCTGGCCTGGCAGTGGAGACACGGGTATTCTGCTGCGGTTCTGGGCTGTGGGTGGGTGGTCAGGTCCTGCAAAGCCCAGAGCGAGGGGCTTCCGGCTCCCAGGGCTTCTTCCTAACTGCGCTAAGCAGTGATGCTTTCTGTGCAAAACCTTCCCGCCACGTTACTTGCTGGATACACAGGTTAGGCAGGGCAGGCCAGACCCTTGGTTCTAGAGTCCTAGCCCGGTTCTGTCCAATATGGTGGCCACCAGCTACAGGTAGATAATTAATATTGAAGTCAGATGAGATAGAGTGGGAAAAGATTCAGCTTCTCAGTGCACTGGCCCCATGGGGGTGATGGTACCAGAGATAGAACACGACCAGCGTTACAGAAGGTGACGTTACAGAAGGTCCCATGGGATGCGGCCTCCTGGGACTGCTGGACTAGAAGGCGTTTTCCCGACCATCTGGCCCAGCCTCTCTGTTTCACCAGTGAGGAGCCCAAGACCCAGAGGGCAAGACCAAGCCAGGCGTGTGATGCCAGAACCTACAGGTGTCTCTGGGAGCTGGGGACTCCAGCTCAGACATGATTCCCCGCTCTCCTCCTTCATTTCCTTAACAAGGGCGTCCCGAGAGGCTTTCCTGGGGACAGCATGTCCTTTAAAACGTAGCGAAGCTGGCCTCAGAATCTCCACACGTGAGGCTGCAGCCAGTGGCTGAGCCGAGACAACCGCATAGGAGCTGCAGCCCGGAGGCCAGGCCCCAGGACCCTCCGAGGACTTCCGCGGGCTCCTTTCCCCAGTTCGTCTCGTCCACGTCCACGTCCACTCAGCCCTTGCTTGCAGACCTGTGTGTCCCTGCGACTTGCCAGGACCTGCCTGCCCATCCAGTGGTTTGTGAAACTTTTTATAGGAAACCACACTTTGTGGCCCATGGCCGGGAGGGCGCCCCCTGCTGGGCACCGAGGAACACTGCCTTCCAGGAGCGGGTGAAGCCGGCCGTCCTCCTATCCAGCCCATCTCTCTTAGAGAGACGGGCAAAGGAGCCAGGGTGTGGACTCTGGGAAATACGTGGCCCCACCGGCTCCTGGGGTGTCCCCCATGTGGAGGGTCTCAGAGGAATTCCACCCTCCTATGAAAATATTTGGGTTTGACTAACCTGGGTTTACAGGGAGATGTAGGCAGGGCCGCCACAGGGTAATGAAGGCTTTGGCAGCTCTGATGTGTGGAAGAAATCCCGGGGTGTTGGGGACCCTCCTGGAGTGGGACTGGGAAAGAAAGGACATGCTTTTCAGAGATGTAACTTTTCTGGGGGTCGCTAGATGACCTGGTGCTTTCCCTGGGGGTGGAAGTGGGTAGAGCTCTCTTCCAGGAAGTCTGGCCAGAGGGGGGCACTTCCTGGAAGACCCAGGAGCCGGGCACAGAGCTGGGACATAGGTGGGTTATGGACCCTGAACTGCATGGAATACAATAGGTTCTTCTAGGCTATGGCTGGGACACTCACTAATAATAAAACAATTCTATTTGTGGGTTTTGAAAAAACATTTAGACACATGATCTCCCTTTAGCCAAACAGGAAGTTCCTGAGATCTGCTGGTGCCTGTCTTTTAGAAACATTGGCTAAGTGTTGATACATTCTGTCAACTCAAGAAGTTTAGATGTTTAACTAAGTGATTCAGCAGGGGGCCAAGGTCCTGGCTTTGTAAACAACCTCATCCTGTGCAGGAGGAGGAGGGCAGGGAGCGCTGTGGATGCTCCATGTGCCCTGGGGTGGGGGGAACCCTGCTACAATATAAGGGAGGAAAAGAGGGCTGTGTGTCCCCCTTTTCTCTTGCTGCTTTTGCTGTCTTCTGCCACCTTGAAGTGTTGCTTTGAAGCCCAGCTGATTACCGACAGAAACAGACTGTGAGCTAAATAAACCTTTCCTTCCTTAATTTTGGATGTGGGGTATTTTGTTTCAGCAATGAGAGAAAAGTAACCAAGACATCAGGCTCACTCTCTCTGTGAGTAGGAGTCTCCCGAGCCATGGAAAGGAAACACCTATGCAAATGAGAATCTCACCTCATGGAAAGATGGGCAGCTTTGGCCTCAGAAACCTGGGCTAGGGTCCCAGTGCTGCTTCCAGGATCTCTCGGTGCCTGCGTGTCTCAGCCTCCCCCTCCAGAAACAGGCGAACCTCACAGAATCCCTGAGACACAATCCTGTCACAAGGCCTGAATAGTTTAAGTCCTTCATAGGTGAAGAATTTACCATCTCTAGTTTTGTCCAATGACCATGGGAGGTGAGTCACTTTCTGGGGCCTTTTGAAGGCCAAGTTCAGAGACAAGAGCATCAGGACAAACACAGGGCTGCCCAGTGCTTGGTGATTCCAGCCTTGCTCTAACCACCCTCAGAGAGAGGAGGAACCAGTAGCTGAGGGCAGGTGCCACCTGCTGCTCCAGCCTTCTGGTTTCAGAGTGCACTGGATCCAAATTTTAGGCCTCATGCATTGAGCTGTGTGAAGCAGGGGGCGGCCCATGACAGCCCCCTAGGTGAAGTTGGCCACACCGCTCTGTGTCTGTGTTGTCCCCAAGGCAGAGCTGGGTAGCTGCTGTGCAGAGGGACTGGGTGGCTGGCAAAGCCTGGCATATTTACTCTTTGCCATTAGGAACCCAGCGGCACAGCAGGAAGAGTGCAGCAGGTGGGTGAACCCAACTCCACCCGTGCTTACAGCTGCTCCCCATGGCTAACCTCACTGCCCGAGCTCTACCTCCTGCCAGATTGGCCTCACCTCCCTCACCCCTCTCTGAGAGAGCCTCTTCTCTTCTGGTGCCGGACTTGCTGGTGGGGTTTCCAAAGACCACAGGGGTGTGGCAGTACCCTCCTAAACCTCAGCCACCTGGCAGATGGATACTCTAATCCTGGCATCGCCAAGAGACCCCGGGCAGAGGGACTACAGCCTACCCTCTGTGGGTGTGGCGCAATCTTCTGAGCCAACACATGACTAACTCCGCACTCAGCACTGGTATTTATCCCAAGTGGGGTAAACACTATGCAAAGACAAGCGAGCAGTGAGAAAACCTCGTTTTTAGAATCTTTCTTGTTTTAGATTTGAAAATTGCAAATGAGGCCTATAGTGCTTTATTAAAAGCGGTTTCATTAGCAGATAAGGATGGTACTTTCTGGGATGGTGTCTTAGTTACTTTTCTCTTGTTGCTAGGAGAAAATACCCAGCTCCCCAATGAAGGAAGGAAAGGTTTGTTTAGCTCACTGTTTGTGGAGGTTTCAGTCCATACTCAGGGGCTCCAAGGCAGGGTGGCATGGCACTGGGGCAGCACTTCAAGGCAGCAGCCAGCAAAAGCAGGCAGAGCAAAAAGGGGTGCAAGAGCGAGCCTCTTCTCCTCCCTTACACTGTGTGCAGGCTGCCCTGACAGATAAGGGTCTGCTTTCAACTTTCTGCCTCCGGTTTTCCCAGCAACATTTTTCAAAGAGGCTGCCTTCCCTCCGGTGTATGTTACTGGCTCTTTTGTCAAAGATCAAACAGCTAAAGGTGCCAGTCACTGTCCCTGCATCCTCTAATCTGTTCCATTGACCCTCGTGTCTGTTTTTGTGCTGGCAACATGCTGCTTTATCACTGGAACTTTCAATATATTTTCAGGGATTATGCTTCTTTCCCCTTTACTCATGTTGTCCATGACCGCTTTTGCTATTCTGAGTCTCTTCTGGTACCCTAAGACTTTCAGGGTTGTTTTTTAGTCTGTGATGCAGGGTAGCATGTGGTCTGTTTTGGAGAAAGTTCCACAGGTTATGCAGAAGAATGTGTTTTGCTCTTCTTAAACTCTCTTTAGATGCTTATGAGGTCCACTCACTGAAAGCTTCACTTTAACTTTGATATTTATTGCCGTCTTTTTTGTTGTCTAGTTGATCTGTCTATGAATGATGGCAGTGTACTGAGTTTCCATACTGTGATCATATTCATGTGTATCTGATCAGTTGTGTTGGTTTTACAAAGTGGTGTGTGCCAGTTTTTGGTGCATATATGTTTATAGTTGTTATCTCTTATCTCTTCCTGCTGAAATATTTCCTTGGCCCGTATGTAGTGACCTTCTGTGTCACATGTGATCAGTTTTGGTGTGAAGTTCACTTTCTCTGTATATAGGACAGCTTGTTCTGGGATTCAAGTTGCATGGAATACTATTCCCTCCTTTAAGTTTTGGTCTACCAATACCTTTTAGGGTTAAATGTCTTTACTGCATGCATTGCACTGGTGAGTTTTGTTCTTACCTATTTTGCCAATCTGTGTCTTTCAGTTGTAGAACTGGGACCTCCACAGTGAGAGTTAGTCCCCAAAAGTATTGAGTTATTCCTGTTATGGCATTAGTTTCTTTTTGTCGATTTCCTTTTCCCCTCCTAGTTAACTGCTCACATGGCCTGGTGTACTCATCCTATTAGACTTTTTGGCATTGTGAACTTCCTATCTCTTTGCAGGATGGCTTTGGGAATGCTGGTTTGGTGGTCATGAATGTCATTAGGTGCCCTTTGACATAAAACTACTTCATTTCTCCATCAATTTTGAAAGGTGGTTTGCAGGGTAGGTCAGCAGGAGTTGGACATTCTTTTCTTTAGGGCTCAAAACTCTTTAGTGCAAAGTCCTGTGCATTATGGTTTCTGTTGAGATACCTGCTGTGCTAACTTTCAAAATCAGAACTATGAATTCTCCACATTTCTTTTTTGACTTTGGTAGGGAGGGATCATGCCCTGGAGACAGACACTTAGTTGTTCTTGGTTCTGTCTGAACCAGGACATGGACTGTGGAAAGTACCTCATTCCTCACGGTTGGGTCTTTCTTACATCTTAGACTCGTTGAATAACATGCTAGGGTGACCGAGTCCTGCTACAGCTCCCAGCTGTCCCGACATGATCACCAACATGGAGGCACAGTTGGCAGAGATCCAGGCTGATCTGCAGCATCAGAACCAGGAGTACCCGGTGCTGCTGGACGTGCAGGCCAGGTTTCAGGGTGAGATCAACATGTACCAGGCCTGCTGGAGAACAAAGACCGCAAATATGTGATGCAGGCCACTCCCGGCCAAGCTGCATACCTGTCGGGCGATTCCTCGGAGATAAATGAATGCAGAGGAGGGGATGGGCCTTCTAAGGCATCCCTGCCTCGTGAGTCACTTGCTAGTCCTGTGTTGGCAGTGTTCCTTACAGAACAGCTGGGCCCTGAGCCAGGACTCATGGACCCAGAAAGTCCCAGCTGACAGTGGAGGCAAAACTGTGGATAAAGATTCCTGCGGCCTGTGTGTCCACTTCAGAGCAGACTGCCCTTTACACTGTTGGTCTACCCTGTCAATCTCTTAGTAGGTTACCTTCAGATTTCCTTGGTCTGCTCTTCCTCTCCCTCCCTGCAGATTTAGGAGCCCACCAAGTGGAGATTCATTGTCCTCACCTCGGGGTGCAAATTGGGTACTGGATTCATTTTCCTAAAGGGACCATTTGGTGATCTCTGTCACCTGGGCAAACACTTCCAGGGGATCCTATTGGATTTGTGGCTCTCCGGGTGAGTCCATGCTCCCGAGCAGGGCCTCAGCATCTGTTTGCTTAGTGCATGGAACAGATGGCCCTGGGCGGCTGCTGTCCAGCCTGGCTTGGTGTCCAGCTTTCTCTTTCTGGTCCCTTAATGCAGGGTTGACATCCAGGCAGATGTGGGCTGATATTTCAGGCCTCGGGCTTTCTTTGCAGTGTTGTGAACTCACACAAGTTACTTAACTATGCCAAACTTCCTTTATTCGCTGATGGGATATTCATAGCTGCTTTGCAGTGTGCTTGGCAGGATGAAAACGCACGATTCTGTGTAAAGCACATGGTGCAAACCTTGCTGGCGCGTGGTAGGTAGTCCAGCGTGGTGCTGTGCGTGTACTTCGAGTGTGCGGGTGTGTGTGGGTGTCTGTGTGTGCGTGGAGAGAGAGATTGATTAAATGAAATGCTTAGGTAACAATGATCAAGACGTGTGCATCTACCAATCCCCCAAATGTAATAATTACGTCTTACAAACACGAACAAAAACCTAAATGAAACACCATGTGTTCTGTGCCAAGCCCGACTCCCAGCGCACAGCAGGTGGTGAAGAGTGTTGCTTCAGTTGTCCTCGATCTGTCCTCTGCTGCTTTCCCTGCAGGCTCAGCAAACAGTGTGTGGGCGCCGCCTTTTGTCCTTCCCTTCTCCTCCTTGTCTTAGCTGCTGATCAGGAGTGAGCCGGGAAAACAAACAGGGCTTCTCCTCATCCCTGGATTGGCACTGTGCATTTTGGTGCGGTGACTCTGGCACAGGTGACAGCTTGGAGCCGCTGGGGGAGGCGTTGATGACGGCAGCGCGCTGTCCAACACAGAGGAGCTCAGGCTTCAGTTGTTTTGGGTTTAAAAATGTTTGTTTGTCTCTTCAGGCCCATATTCTTGTGTCATTCAAACCTGTGTCCTGGGTCCAGAGCGTGGGGTGGCCGCCTGAGGTTGCACCTGACTCGCCCCGAATCCACTGAGTGCGTTTCCACTTTTGAGTGTTCGCTTGTGCTCAAACTGTATTTGAGCAAACTCCCGCCCCCTCTTTGTCCTAGTCCTCCCTACCTCTGCACCCCGGTAGTCTCTTTGATGCCCGCCGCCATCCGAAAGGCCCAGGGCCTCTCCTGTCTCCCACCCAGCTCTCCTGTGCTTCGCTGTTTGAGAGGCAGCAACGTCCCCCTTGTCACCAGACCCTTGGCCCTGCCACAGTGCCTGCAGAGGGTTTGGACATAGCAGGGCTCATGGACCTCTGAAAATGTCACCATCTCCATTACACAGTAGCGCCAGGGATGTGGCTCCCTGACTGTGCCGGCCCCGCGGTGGCCAGGGCTTCTTGTGGCTGCCGAGAACCTCAGAGCTCCCAGGAGTCCCGGGCAAGGAGGTTTGCAGGGCCACCCACGGGCAGCCTCTCCAGCTAAACTCATCAGAAATTGCACTCTAGGAACCCCGAGAGGGTCCCTAAGAGTGATGGGAGCTACGTGGACCATTTCAAGAGGACTCTATCCAAGATGGCAAGGAACTTAGAACCAAGTCAACAAAGAGCCAGGAATGAGAAATCTCACATTGGTTACAGAGCGCTGAGGGCCAGGTGGAGGTAGGACTGGATTTGTCCGTACCGGGCCCGGTGGGGAGAGCTGGGAAAAAGATTGGCGGAAGAGTGGGAGAACAGGTACTGAGTCCGTGTTTAGTGCATGAATGAAGCAATCAAATGAGTGAAAGCAGAAAGCAACAGGCAGAAGGAACAGGAAGCAGTTTTACGTCTGCACAAAGGATTTTCTTCTAGCCCCGTATCCTGTGAGCACCTTACGCACAGCTGGCTGGGGCCTCTCTCCAGGTGCCAGGGTTCTGCACCCAGCCTTGGGAACCGCCACACAGGGGCTGCACCGGCCAGTGGTGGCGTGCATGGGCTGACCTGGAAAATGATAGACTGGCGACCAGAGGGAGGGAAGTTATCGCAGGGGACGACGCCAGCAGATCCCAGACTTGAGGACTCTGAGACCCTTTTGGTTTGGAGATTCTGCTCCAAGCCAGATAAATGACATGCAGCTGCCGCAGGGGTGGCCTGGGGAGCTGCTGCTTCCCAGGAATGGGGTCAGGACAGCACCTTCGTTAGCAAAGCCCTGAAGCTGGCCAGCTGCCCTTTCCCAGGGTTCACAGAACAACTGGCCACTCAAGTTTAGAAAAAGAGGAGACTCTAAAGCTTCTGGTGCTCTGAGTGTCCCTGAGGTCTAAAAAATTTAAATTTTGCTGGCGAGAGTCCTACGTAATGGGTAATCCACGTTAGGTGCGTTTCAAGGGCACAAAGGGCATCTTGGAAGTTGAAAGATGCCGATTGCTGAGGGTGGGCATTTTGTAAAGAATCCAAGTGAGCACTCAGTCCAGGGAGAGGGTCAGCGGGAGGGGACAAGGCCAGGAGAGGAGGGCCTGGCCCTGGGCAGAGACCCACCTTGGTTAGCCTACTAGACCGAGCAGGGCCAGAATTCCACCCCTTAGGAACCCTTGACTGCTCATGTGTAAATATTTTTCCTACTTTGAACATTTCCACCTGTTTTATAATTGCAAAATTGGTTTGATACATCACACTTTTAGTTTGACTCAGCCCAAAGCAATTTTTAAATTCCTCATAGGATTTTCTCCTTGACCCAGGAGTTACTGAAAAATGTTTTAGCTTTTCGAGGACCAACCTCAGCTTAAAATTTAGATTTTGTCTAATATTTGCAAACAGAACTTTCCCATCTGTTTTCTGTTTCTTTATCTCAAAAGGAGCTTGCTACTTCTCATTTAGTGTCTCTCCTCTGTGAAGAAAGCCAGCTTTCGGAGTAGAGCTGATTGTTGATCACCTTTAGCTGACTCTGGCGGGGGGTGGGGTGGTGCTGGCATTCAAGGCTCCCCACAACCTGGAACAACTCTCCAGAGTGCCTCTGTGTCTTTAAGTGTGAGTACCAGCACAGTGAACTGTTTCCCATTTCCCGAACGGGCTTGAGTCTGTTATTTTGTTTTCTATGAGCGATGCTCGCTTTCCTCCCCAACCCCGCATGGAAAACATCACTCAGAAACACTTTTAAAAGTCCCTTACTGGATGTGCCATCTGTGAGCCAGTGGTAACTGGGGGCCGGGAGGAAAAACAAGAAGGACCCTTCCCGTGAGCCAGCAGTGGGTGGGCTGGGGGACCAGAAGAGCCGAGCCCCCCACCCCCAGCAACCGCCTGATTCAGAGAAACACAGCCTGAGTTGATAGTAGCAACTGAGCTACAAAAACTACTTAATGCTTATGTGATTTGATTGACTCTGCAGGCCTGGAGCCGTCCGGGCCTCTATTTAGAGGATAAGAGTATGCAGTACAGCAGCTCTGGGGATTTTCTTCTGTCTTGGTTTTGAAATCCAGCATTGTTCTGTTTTGTGTCACTCCATTTGATTGCTTTGTTTTGTTTGGTTTCTGTTCTGTCTGATTTTATTGTGTCTGTTGGCGTGGGCAGTGAGCCACTGAAGATAACAACATGCATTATGGTAGCAGTGGCTGATTTCCTGTTTTGAAGTGCTGTATCACTTTCACTGTTCTGTTCTGATTGGCTTTATTCTGTTTTATACTTTTTAAAATAAAAAAAATCCCCCTCCATAAAGTCTTCTTCTGGTCCCTTGACGAGCTCTCTTCCACCTTGAAATCTTGGCGTTTCCCTCTGTTCAGACGCTCGCTCGGCCCAGCACACTGGGACAGCACTTGCCTAGCACGGGCAGCCCTTGTGCTCAGCCCCCTGCAGCTCCCATGTCCTTTTTACTCCCTCTGTAACATTAAAGTCAGTTCTTTTCTCTCAGATTAGGGTCCAAATCCAACCCCCCCTAAGCGTGCGCACAGCAGTGTGTGTCTAACCCTGGGTGCTCCCTATATATCCATGGAAACATGCAATCATGGCTTTTCCCTGAAGTATCTGCCTCCTTGGTATTTTATACTTTGCCATGATGGGAATATTTGTTTAAATTTTTTTTTTTTACAAGAATATCTCTTTCATGGCAAAGTCTAATGGCCATACTTTCAAAGTGATATGCAGATTTAATGCAATCCCAATCAGAATATCAATAGCATTTTTCACAGAAAAAAAATCCTAAGATTGACAGGGAATTCTCTCCTGGTCAGCTCCCTGCCTGCGGATCCCAAGCCCTGACAGCAGTTGTCAGCCAACTTTAATTCTGCTCTGGGTTTTGTTTCTTCTCAGCAAAGGGTAGCAGAGAGGCCAGCTGACCAGCTGACCAACTGACCTGATTGTGAATGAGGCCGATCCCGTGGGAGAGAATGTAAACCCCAGAGACAGTGCAGCTCCAGGGAGAAATAAGGAATTGGACCAGCAGGACTAACTCCAAGAAAAGCCCACGGCTGTGCTAAATGACAGATGCTGCATGGGGTCCTAGTCCCACAGTGACTCCTTCACAGCAGGAGAAGGAACCTGGTGCAGTGCCGGCCTTAGAGGGTGTCTAATGTGATGCCCTTTAGGGAAGAGGTTTATTGGCTAAGACGGAGCCACAGAACAGCTCCACTTCAAGGTTTCCAGTATGACCCTGCCACAGTCCTGGTGAGACCCAGCCACGGGAGACTGCTGTGGAAAGGGTGTGGGTGAGACACAGACCCCCTGAGGAGTTTAAATGCAAGCCGAGAAGGAATACGCTCCAGGTCCCACGCTGAGAAACCCGGAATGATGAATGTGGCTTTCCAAGGCAGTTAGATCTGAAAGTTCTATGTCCAGTAGTCCACTCACAGCCCCGGACCAGTGCCTGCACCCAGCAGAGACCAGAGGCCTGATTGCTTTCCTCATCTTTCAACATGAGCAAAGACGTACTTTGAACGGGACAGGTGCCATGTCCTGAGGTGCGTCGGCAGGGGAGCCTGGGGCTGTAAACCCAGTGGCTACAAAGCTACACAGGAAAACAGTGATCTGCTGGATTCCATGACTGCAGATCCTGGAAAACCACCAGTCCTTTAAAAACAGAGGAATAAAGCTGGGTATAGTGGTACATGGTGGTAATCCCAGCATTTGGGAGGCTGAGGCAGGAGGATGTTTGCGAGTTCAAGACCAGCCGGGGCTACAAAAGTGAGCTCAAGGCCAGTTTGAACTTCACAAAGAGACCTTGTCTCAAAAAGTTAAAAACAAAAAAGCAAACAAAGAAAATAATAACAGCAACAATAACAAACAGAGGAATTTGTTTTGGACTCAGCTTTTTTTCCCTTCGTTGATTTTTTTGGGGTCTGGGTTTTTCTCATTTTTTTCTTTCTCCTTTTAATGCTTCTATTTTTAAATGTTGTTCTGTCTTTTCTTCTTTTTCTCATTCTTATTTTCTGTTACTTTTAAGTACACTCTTAATTTCCTTTGACTTCTTTGTTGACTTTTCTCTCCTTTTCATCTTTTATTGACTCATTTTTCAAATTTTACTTTCTTCCTTCTCTGGTTGGCTCTGCATACTCCTCAGTCATTACTAGTATCAGCTTTAAACTTTATGAACTTTTGATTGACTCTCTGTTGTTACTGTACACGAATTTCTACTGTTTCCAGTGGTACAGGCGTGTGTAGTCGGCCGTGCCCTTTGTCAATATTTGCTTTGCCTTCGTGTTTACACTATAATGAGGGACCCCTTTTCTATGGCCAAGGGTGGCAAGGCTGGTCCTTAGGGCGTATCAATATTCACTTTATCTTTGACACTGTGACTCTTGTGGATTTCATCACCGCCGTGAAAGGGGCGTAGTAGTGGTTGGTCATTGGTGTCCTCTGGGCCACCACCTGGACTGCCTTTGTGTCCTTAACAATATGGGGCCTGTTCCAAGGTTGCTGGGCCAAGTGCGCTGTAACTCCTTCTCCTTAATAAACGGAGGTGGTGAGATCGCCGGGGGAGGCCAAGGCCTGTTCTTAGCCACATGCACAGCGTGTCACTGAAAAGGGACACTAAGTGAAGAGGTCTCTCTGCTGGCAACAGAGCTTCCACTGCGAACAACCCACCAGCCTCATTCCAGAGTGAAACAAAACAAAAATAACAGCAACATGAGAAGACAGGGCGACAAAATGCTTCCAAAGACTCCCTGCTGCCCAGTGCTGACCGAGAGGGGTACTGAGGAGGGGAATCAAGAGCCACACAGCCCGTGATTTGAAAGGATGGCAGAGGACATAAGAAAGCAGACCAGGAAGGTCACTATAACTAAACAGATAATGGACTTAACACGGCCAGTGAGTTTACAGAAGACGCTAATTAAAAGGTAGCTGAGCGGAACAAAGTGATAGAATACGTGAATTATAGTCCATGCAAAGCTATCGAACAGTCATTCAGGAAATCACAAATTCTACTGAAAATATGAATCTGTCAACATGAAGACAGAATTTCAGAGCTGGAAGAGAGGGCTTCCTCCAGAGACCAGTTATTTAGAGATAGCCTAAGAACCAACAAGAGAATATGAAAAATGGATCTGACAGCTGCAAGCACACACAAAGGACACTAAGATTAACAGGAAAGCTGGGGGTTTAGCGCAGCGGCACAAGCGCCTGCCAGGCAAACGCGAGGTCATGAGTTCGATCCCGGGTACAAACAAACAAACAAAACAGGAATTAGTAGAAAATTAGAAGACAATACAAATGGTATGAAAACTTGTTTACAGAAATGATAGCAGAAAACTTTCCAAATATGGGGAAAGAATTTGACATACAGCTATGTGAAGATTATAGCAAACCAGATAACCACGATCAGAAAAGTACTTCTCCACCACACGTCAGAGTTAAAATTCCAGAAGTCCAACCCAAGGGATAAATTCTAAAAGCTGTTAGAAGAAAAATGACAAATAACACAAAGGTAAACCTATTGGGGTTCTAGCAGATGTCTTAGCACAAATGTTAAAGGCCAGAAGAGCTTGCAGAGAAGTGTTTCAAGTCTCGAAAGAAAACATCTACTAACCCAGACTGATGGATCCTACAAAACTGTCTTTTAAGATTGATGTAGAGACTAGTTATTTCCATGAGGAAGAGCATTAAGAAACACACACTCTCCACACCAGCACTCCAAAAAATTCTCAGGAATGTTCAACAGAGAGACAGTGCAGCGGACACGGCCAACGGGGATAAGAGACTTGATGCACCGGGTAGATGCAACATTTAATTAGGAGAGCAAAAGAAAAGAAAAGAAAAAAACAAGGGACCAACTGCAGGAAAGCAGTGCAATGACAGGAATAAGCCCACACCCCTCCGTAATAATTCCCAGTGGGAATGGACGCGACTCCCCAAGTAAAAGATACAGATTGGCGAGATGGATCAAGAAACAAGGTCCAATAGTGCACTGTACACAGGAAACAAAGTTAATGCCAGCCCGGCAGATTCACAGACTGAAAATCAAGGGTGGAAAACAATATTCCATACAATGAGAACCAGAAAACAAGCAGCGGTAGCTAGTGAACCTATTTACAGACAAAGTGGACTTCAGGCCAAAACTGCTCCCAAGATACCGATAACATCTGATTGAAGAAAAAAAACCTCGTCAGAAGAGGCAAAGAATGTCACTTCCCATTGGTTAAGGGAGGGACTGAGTGGGCGGAGATGATGATTATAACTCAGGGCACACAGGCGCTGAACACTGGCACACCCCACTTTATACATCAAGGGCTACTGGGCATAAAGGGTCAGGTGAACATCAACACAGTTATAGCGGGGCACCTCAGTACCCATGGTCACAAACACAAAGATCAACTAGACAGAAAAAGCAACAAAGAACTATCAGTTGAACCAAAGTTTTGAAAAATGGGCTTAATAAACAGCTGTACAGTGTGTCACCAACTACCAAATCCACTTGCTTCTCAGCAGCACACGGAACCTTCTCCTAGATAAACCGCATGGTGGGGAGGTGCCTGAGTGAATGCGAAATAGTGGAAATTATCCCACATGTTTTACCAGATGGTAACACAGCGAAACTAGAAATCAGTGGCAAAAGAAACCAGAGAAGTTATAGAAACACACAGAAACGAAACAACACTCTCTGGAGTAACCAGCGTGTCACAGAAGAAACCAAGGAAGAAATTAGTTTCCATAACTAAATTATAATGTCAGTACAACATAGCAGAACTTATGGGCTATGGTAAGAACAGCCCTGAGGGAAGTTTAAAGCTGTGAATGCCCACATCAGAAAACCAGAATGAAACCTGAAACACAGCAAAGCAAAGCAAAGCAAAGCAAAACACCTTATGATACATCGCAAGGTCTTAGAAAAAAAGGCAATCCAAATTCAAAGATAGTCCACGGAAGGAAATTCGCCAGGATCAGGGCAAAAATTCATGCAAGTGGGACTAAAAGTACAAAGAATCAATGAATCAAAGAGCTCATTCTTTGAAAGAATAAACAAGATGGAAAAACCCTTAGCTGATTCTACAAAAAAGGAAAGCGAAGATCCAAATCAACGCAATTACACAGGCTAGAGATGAAATCACAGCAGACTGCAAAATCCAGAAGACCATCAGCAGCTACTTTACAAAGCTGTGGGCCAGAAAACTGGAGACCTCAGGGGAAATAGATTCTTAGATAAACGCAAATTAGAAAAACTGAGCCAAGGAGGTATAAAAACTCAGAGTCATCCAATAACAGGCAGTGAAATTGAAGCAGTAATAAAAAAATTAAGAAAAACCCAGGTCCTGATGGATTTAGGACTGATTGTATAAGAACTTCAGGGCACCTCTAATGCCAATGCTCCTAAACTCTTTGAGGAGACTGAAAGGGAAGGAAGACTCCCAGAGTCATTCCTGGAAGCTGGCATTACCCTGATTCCAAAAGCAGGCAATGCCCAACAAATAAGAAAACAGTAGCATTCACAATTGCATCAGAAAAAATGAAATACTCTTTGGGAATTAACCTCAAGAGGTGGAAGATAGCTACAAGGAAAACCTTAGTACTTTGAAATGAATGCTCACTTCTCAGAAGTTCAGATGGCCAGTCCATGAAAAGAACACCAAGAAACAAACAGCAAATGCTGGTGAGGCCGCAGGGAAACAGGATCATGTCAGCATTGCTGGTGGGAATGTAAACCTGCACAGCCACTAGGGAAACCGGTATGGCATTCCCCGGCATGCTAAACATAGCCAGCCCCTGGCTTACGATCGAGCGCCACTCGGGAGAACTGTTTGTAAGCTGGTTTGCTCATCAGCTGACAAGTGAGCATTCTACCCAAGGCTCACAGCACGAATGCTCCTAAGACCGGGACTTGGGGTACAGAAGTTCCATCTGATGCAGCTGTTTCCTTTGTAGGTATCTTTCTCACAGTGGTAAAGACATCAGAGCACTGTGAGTCATCCGTAACTGTGTTTAGAGCACCATAACTCATAACAGCTAAGCCTTGGAGCCGTCTTTATGTCCATCCACAGATGAATGCGTGAATAAAATGCAGTATTTATGAACCGTGGGCACTGTGGCACTCTGCCACACAGAAGGTTAAATCTGAGTTCCTTGTTGGAAAATGGATGAACCTTGAGACCAAAATGTGAAGTGAAATAAGTCAGACACGCAGGTTTAGATTTGGCATAGTTTCCTAAATGAGAAATCCAAAATGGCAGAAATTTTAGTTCAAAATACAAGAAATAATATAGGAGTCGGGGAGGTGGATCTTTTGCAGATGGGAGGGAACCAAGAAGTGTGGGGGAGGCGAGGGGCGGTGGAGGCAGGGGTCAGTGGGTGGGAAAGGCCACGCTGATCCTCTGTGATGAACGTAGTCATCAGGGACTATGGCCACGTACTGCCAAAAATAAAAATTAAAACCCCACAATTTGACATATTTATGGGTGACACCTGATGCTTCAGTACACGTCAACATTATATAAGGTTTAAATGTAGGTATCTTTCTTCTCAAATATTTATCATTTTTTATGATGAAAATCGAGCACCCACAAATAAGGCGGAGAGATTTATTTTGGTTCATATTGGGGACCTGGCCGAGATCCCCACCTGCCCGTATGAGGGGTGCGGTGAAAGGGTGAAATAAGAGATAGAGACAAATTCAGTGATACTTGGCACAGGGCTGGGAGATCAGTGCCTTGGGATGGGCAGAGACAAAGACACTCCAGGCCAGGCCCCGTGTGACAGGTGGACACAGTGATGGGAGGGGCAGGAGGGAGGCTCAGTGGGCAGCAGACAGCCCTGGGAAGACTCAGGAGAGGAGAGATGACCTCATGCTAAGAGGGGTCTTGCCCTGGAGTGTTTTTAATCTTAGTGGTTTTTTAGGGGTGGGAGAGGATGGTCCATCCCTAAAGAGCTAGTGGGAAACCTCAAAAGGGTGATGTTGATAATCCCAAGCCTCCATTTGTCCCTAAGGGAAGTATGTAAAATTAGCCATTGTAAATCATGGTCCCCAACAGGCTATTTCAGTCCATGGTGAGCCGGCTCCAGGGCGCGTTAGCAGGCACAGGGGTCTGGCGGAAAGAACTGCTAACCTCACGGGGACCAGGAAGCAGAGCGAGCAGGGAGGAGCCAGGCAGGGAGGTGAACCCTTCCAGGCCACGCCCCAGTGACCGCCCCTTCTCACAGGCCACGCCCCAGCAACCGCCTCTTCCCACCAGGCCACACCCCCTATCACCAAGGCAACTGTGAGCCCCTGAAACCCATCGCCTTCCAAAAGCGCTGCCATGAGCACATGAGCTTTTTGGGGGACATCGTGTTGTGACAGTACAATCCCCAGCCAGGGCTGGATTAAGACTTGACCTCTGGTCTCTCTGAACTAGGCCGGAAGCCTGTTCCTTGGGTGGTACTTGCAGGCCATAGCTGCGTGAGCCAGGAGCTCTGTGTGTGGACAGCCCCACACAGCTCCAGTCTTTACTGTGGCAGCGGCTGAGGATGAGGAGCAGCGAGGTCCCCGTCCCGGGAGATGTGCGAGCTGAGGCTTTGCGACCCTCTGGGGGGCTGCTGAGGAGGGCACCCAGCCTCCACAGGGGATGCCATGGTAGGAGCGGGTACTCCGGCCCCACAGCCCAGGGGTCCCAGCCGTCTAGGTCTCACTCACTTGTGAAACCACAGGTGGGGAAGTGGAGGCACCAGTGCAAACCCGGGAGCTGGTTTCGCCTCCCCTCTTTGCCCTGGGACCCTGGTGAGAACTTTACAAGAGCACAGCAGCCTTTGCACAGGACCCGCCCTGGTACCGGCACCGGTACAGGTGTGAGCAGGCAGCAAGGTGCCTCAGTGAGAACCTAGCTGTTCCACCTCCTGTGGCTCTGTCCCCATCCCGGTGTGGGTCACTGTCCCTCTGGGCAGTGCTGATTTGCCTGGGGGTGCCGGGACATCTGGTGAGAAGGAACAGAGTGTGCCACGCTCTCCCTCCTCTCTGCTGCATCTTTGCTTGCAGTGTTTGGGCACAGGTGACCCCAGAGCAGGTGTCAGTAAAAACAGAGCGCTCGGTCTCGGTCCTAAGCTAGCACCTGGCCCCGCCACCCTCCTCTCATCCAACGCCTAGCAAAATACTCCCACCTATTCTTGCACCATGGCAGAGCGGGAGACAGCGGGTAGTCGCTCTTGGATAGAAGGGTGCTCTTGGGCTCTGGCGGGAGTGGGGCCCCCGGAAGTTGATGACCAGGGCTCCATGGGAAGATGAGGTGTGCAGACTGGGTGTGTCAAGGGGGAGGAGATGCTGGGCACAGGGGGCTGTCACACTTAGTGTGGGTGGGAGGAGAGAGTGACACCAAACCACCCATCGGGACCCTCACCAACACCAGCGTCCTAACTGTCACCACCCCCGTCATCACCGCCACTGGAGAACTCACCGCCACTGTAGAATGCACTGCCGAGCTCCTGCCGGGAGCTGGGCACAGATCTGAGTTGTGAGGAGGCCGAGTTACAGAACCCGCTTCTGCTGACGGCATCCCCGGGGTCAGAGCTACTCCTCCCCCACTTTTGCAGGCAAGGTGTCAGGGATCAGGGAGACTCACGGTGCACACTCACAGCGCACACTCAAGGCCATGCGGCTCCAGGGTAGTGAAACCAGGATTTTTTTTTTTTTGGTACTGGGGATCAAACTCATGACCTTGCACTTGCCAGGCAGGCGCTTATGCCGCTGAGCTAAATCTCCAGCCCGAAGCCAGGATTTTTAGGATTGCGTGGTTTTGTCTAGCAACCGTGCCCTGAGCCACTGCGTCTCAAAGCCACGTCTCGGAGCTGTCAGTGGGGTGACATGGTCCCAATGACCCCATTGTTTGGGCTCCTTGCCTTGAAGGAGGCCAGAATGATTGCATCACAAGAACCACTTCCAGGAATTCATGCCATGGAGGGTGGGACGAGCCAGGAAAGTTCTCTCGTGTTGCTCTAGAGTCACTGGCAACTCTAAGGACTGGGAATCACCAGAGGAGCTTCATTTACACCCGCCAGTGCCAAAAGCACTGTGTCTTCTGAGGCAGAGAAGAGAAACCATCTGACTGCCTTACTAGGCTCACGGTCCCACCACATACAAAGCCTGAGCCCCAAATACCCCAAAGAGAGGCAGGGCTGGCTCCATCGTGCAGAGGGAGGAGCCCCGACTCAGGGAGATGAGATGACCTCCCGGAGTCCCAGCTGCTCGCCAGCCCTCGCCCTCCTGTGTTTGGCCTTTTACCCTTCCCCTGACCTGGCTACCTTGGAGAAGAGCCATCTTGGACACTGGGGTGGGTGTCACAGTGCCCCACACTCCAAGCCTGGGCTCTTCCCAGGTCACCTTCCAGGCGTCTCCCATCCTGCAGGGTCCCCTCCGCACAGCATGTCCGGCTGGGCTGCCGACCGGTGACCAGGAAATTTCGAGCACTGAGAGCCCAGTTAAACTGCGCTATGTCCCAGAGCTTCTGGAGGGTCAGAGTGTGCTGTGTCCCCTCCCCACCACATCCCCTGCCCCCGGGACCGTGTCAGACACAGCAGATGTTCCACAAATGACCCAGGCTGCCCTCAGTCCCTGAGTCAGGCTCCTCCCTCCGGAATTGTGTACGAGCAAATGTGTTTCCAGATGTGTATCTCATACCCGTTAAACAGCTGGCCTCCTCACCCTCGGCTGTTTCTCGGACCTATCTGGGAGCCTGCTGGCTTGTGTTAAGCATAAGCGGTTGGTCCTTTACAGAGCTGGGATCCTTTCTCCTTCCGCTGCAGCTCCGTGCGGAGCGTGCAGAAGCGCGCTGGTCTGCTTGGAGCCAGGTAGAGGAGAGCGGGTTTGCCAGCCCACGGATGGCCCAGCTTCTCTGGACTGAATCAACCTTGCAAATGTTCCAGGGCAGGAACTGAGAATGTACACGAGGTCTACTCCTGCCTGCCCTGTGTGCGGTCCTGGGGACCTTACTGCCCTGAGGCCCATGTCCCCCATTAACTCAGCAAACCCACTCTCTCTGCTGAGTGGAAACTCCCAGAAAGGGCCAGAATCCGTCCCAAGTGACAACAGCTTTGTGTACTCACAGGTCGGTCTCCTGCAGCCTCCATCAGAATGCTTGTGCCGATTCCTCTCCGTGGGTGGCCAGCTGGGGTCCTGTGTCGCAGGCCAGGGGTCACTCGTGCATCAGGACCCCGTAGAGCCCCAGGACCCTGCAGGTCCTGCTGTCATCGGCTGAGCCCTCTCAGAGGCCTCTGCAGGGGGCTGGCTCCACCGGATTCCCTTCAGGTCTCCCCTTCACTCCTCTTCCGTGCCCTTCTCGGTCAGGAAGCTCAGGAAGCACATCTCTCCACTCACCAGCCTCCTCCACATCTCCGAATGCCCCACTTTGTCCAACGTCCGGTTTTTGCTTTCCTGGTCAGCTCGAGTCTCCCCAGAATTAGCGTCTAATCCAAAGCCCCCATGAGGCCTCCCTGGCCAGTTGGTGGAGAAGACCCTGGTGGCTGGAGGGGGCTGCTGGCTTTCACTCTGTGCTCAGGGCAACGTGGAGACGAGGGCGGGCCGAGGGAGCTGCTCCCTGCTGGAAGGGAGCAGGGGCCCTGCAGGGGCCCAGGGGAGGGCTCTGCTTTGGACACAGCCGCCTCCCCATTCGTCTCTGGTGGGCAAATGAGAGGAGGCAGGGGCTCCCCACTGCGGGCCGCTGCCTGGTCTCGCATCTGTCAACTGGAGAATCTTGGCTGCACCTCCCTCCAGGCCTGTTTAGGTCTCCCCTTTCCTTGTGTTGGAGGAAAACAAAGAAAATTCGATTTTATTACGAGTCCAGGGCTCCTTTGTAGTGTGCCGGGCTTTTCATCTGAACGGCATTGCAGTAAGTGTTCATCATGGCCCCGCACAGGGCGGGTACAGGACCTTTTATCCGGGGTGCAGGCTGAGGCTGCAGGAACACGACCATGAAAGCTCCTGGGAGAAGGAAGCACATAAACTGCCAGGGAGCGGCGGCCCCTGGCTGGAGCCCAAGCCGCAGTGAGGCGCAGCTGGTGCCCAGCGAGGCCTGCAATTACGCAGCTTTTGTGCATCCCCGGCTGGGGCCGCCTCTTCCTCAGATCTTCTGCACCTCCGCATCTCCCAAACCAACCCCAGCCTGTCTCGCAAAATCCCCTGCTGGTGACAGCTCAGCACCTGTCCTCTGGTCCATCTCTTTTCCTTGGCTTCAGTGGTACAGGACAGTGGTACGAAACTGTGTGTTTCTGGGTCTGAAAGCAACGCCTGTGAACCGGTGGGGCTGGGGCTGGGATGCCCAGGACCGAACACAGAGCCACTGCCCTGGTGCTCCCATTTCCCCGCGAGAGCTGGGGCAAATGTTGGCAGACTTGAAAGCCATCATGAGCGTGAGCCTGGCAGGGCCGTATCACACGTATCACATTGATTTGCACGATGTTTTAAGGTCAAACGACGTCATGCCTCCTTTGGGCTCTCTCTGGACCTCCCGATGGACCCACTCACGGCCGGGATGAGGGGGACACCCAGTGGAAAGAGTGACGCACGCTTCCTTACATGTCAGCCTGCCGACCCTTTTCCTGAACCCTTTAAATGCACTGATGTGGATTTCTCAGCTTGTGCTTTTCAGCCCTTTTTCAGAAACTGTCAAGTTCTTCCAGAAAATGTTCTGTTCTCGAATTGATGCTCAGAGTGTACTTTCAAAGTTCTCTTCTCTGCAATAAAGTGACAGCAGGGGGCCCCAACACTCACACAAGCACCCTTCCAAGCCCTTCCCCCCGCTGCATCTAGAGAGCCAGTGTTGTCCCGCGGGCATGCGGGGGAAGGGAGGGAGTGTCTCACCTCCTTCCTCAACCCGGTTTCTGTCTCTCCAAGAGATGCCAGGGGGTCAGGACACAGGTGTGATCACATCACATGAAGAACGGCAGCAGATGGACCAACACCTAATTACCAAGGGCTGGACGGCTTGGCCTTTTTGAAGGTCCACCACAGAACTCCCATTTCACAGGCTCATTGCCCACACAGGAGTCCTGACGAAGCAAGAAGCCCAAGTAAAGAATTTTATGGGACCAGGGACTCTTCTGAAAGCAAATAGCAGACTGAAGGACAGGGTGTCTGGAAGCCTGTGAAGCCTGAAGTACAAAGAAAAAGGACATTACACACTGTGTCCACACCCTCTGGGCAGGGGTATAAACGTCGGCCAGAGAAGGAGCCCGACAGCACTGCGGCTCGGAGAACTCGCATCTGTCTTCGGCAGGCACCTCGCTCCCCCAGCACCATGTCCTACAGCTGCTTCCTGCCCGCCCTGAGCTGCCACACCGGCTGCTCCTCGCGGCCCTGCGTGCCCCCCAGCTGCCACGGCTGCACCCTGCCCGGGGCCTGCAACATCCCCGCCAACGTGGGCAACTGCAGCTGGTTCTGCGAGGGCTCCTTCAACGGCAGCGAGAAGGAGACCATGCAGTTTCTCA
>PVLA01014315.1:0-31203 GCA_004027455.1 Hydrochoerus hydrochaeris | reverse complement strand
TGTATTAAAGAAAAATAATAGATTCAGTTCCAAACTTGGCTTTACTACTGATATAGCTTGAACAATCTCAATTAGTACAATGGCTATGTCTGGGTTGGGAGATTTGATACACAGAATAAAGAAATAATGAGATGTTGGAGGGAGGATAGAGAAATGGAAAAAAAATGAATCAAATTATTTCATGTATAAGGACAAATACCCTATGATGTAGGTTGTCATTATGTATACCTAAAATGTACCAAAATCTTAATTGTTTAAAAAATAATGGGAAACAGTCAATAAAAATTCCTAAAACATAATCCAGGCCTGGGACCACTAATCTCTAGATCAGAGGTGTGTCAACAGAGTAAGACAGACAAAATAAGTATTTTAATTACCAAGGGCACCAGGATCTTTAAAGCCCACTGACAGGCAATGACCATGTGGCATGGAGTCTTTGGCTTTTATTAGGTAAAATAATTGAGGTGTACCTGATTGGGGGTGTGCTGGTAGGCTGCAGA
Organism: Hydrochoerus hydrochaeris; assembly: GCA_004027455.1. Classification (NCBI taxonomy): domain Eukaryota; kingdom Metazoa; phylum Chordata; class Mammalia; order Rodentia; family Hydrochaeridae; genus Hydrochoerus; species Hydrochoerus hydrochaeris. The sequence continues at coordinate 30,703 of PVLA01014315.1, read as the reverse complement.
AAGCAGTGAGGTAAACTATGGATGCGGCTAAGGTTCAAGAATTGAAGAACAATGTATTTTGGAAAATCACACAGGAACAGTTCGGGATTAACCAATAGCGATTTTCTGCTGTGATTACTGTGTCTTGGTTACTTTTCTCTCATTGCTGAGACAAAATACCTGACATCCAAAATTAAGGAAGAAAATGTTCTGGAGCTTTCATTCTATAGTCCACTGGATCCAAGGCAGGGTGAGATGGCAGAGGGGCAACAGTTCTGAGAGACAGAAGGCAGCAAAAGTAACAAGAGCAAAAGCAGACAAAAAGGGAAGAGGAAACCTCTTTCATTGCAGTATATTCTATGCATGTTACCTGTCCCAGGGTGGGTACAGCACTCTCACCATCAGTTCCAGCGCTAGAAAATGAACCAATCACAAACTCTAGATTCAGTCACCTCCAAACACACCCCCACCATTACCCAGTGAGATTTTGGGGAACATCCAGACACAAATTATAAAACTGAGTGAGATGGAATTTGCAGAGTCAGCTGCCATGATATCTTGCTATGAGGTGGCAGAAATTTACAGACTATTTGCTAGCTTCAACCCTAGCCATTGGCTTAAAGATTAATCTGTCCTTAAACCAACTGGGAGTCCTGCCACAAGTCACAGAGGCTCAGGAGGGACTCTCAACTATTTTTGTGACAACTTATGAATATTAATCACTGCCTATGTGTACAACTTCAAGCTAGTCCTCAGCGGTTCCCCTTTTTACTTCTGAAGCTGAATCAGATTCACCATGTAAGTCAGGGTCTTAGAGCATCTAGACTTTGGTTGGTTGTGATTCCTCTATGGCATTTTAAGAATATAAGCAGAAAGAAGACACTTAGAAGTTTTAGACTCCAGGCACTCATAATGACAACTGAATGGGAAGCCAACAATCTGCCAGAATGGATGCAATGTGTGAGATCACAACTAAAACATGAAAAGGAAGTCTTAGCCCGAATCACATTCCAATAAAGGAGTACATGATGATTGTACACACAAATGTCAGTATTGAAAAGTTTGTATTTATTTAGGGCCAACTGAACTTTTTGACTATCAGGGTTTCAATATTTCCCTCATGAATATAACCCTGTTCAATGGATAATGCTAATTTTCAAAGAGAATTCTAAATAGGGTCAGCAGTGTTGCATGACCAAATGGGGTGTATAATTCCTGCCCCAGGAGAATGATATTTTTTATTGGGAGGGATTGGACTGCATGATATGGAGACTCACTGAAGAGCAGTCCTCCTCAACTTGTACTTTTTCTAATGAACATTCTGTGTTATCTATAAAGGTAAATCTGAAATTATCTAACTTATTATACTCATGTGTCTTTATGCATGATTCCCACTGGACTATATGTCATTCATAAAAATGAGGAAGGAATACCTTGACTCGGCAAATAAGAAAGCAAGTTTTAAAATCATTAAGTATAATCTCCATAAAAGCATGTCAAGTCTACAGTAAGAACTACCATTTGACCTTTTATATAGGCCTCCCCAGACAGAGAGGCTACTGTAAAGCGAGGCTAAGGAATGTTGTTTAGCACCAGTGTTAGGTGAACAAAATAGAAAGTAAGGTTTATTAGAGTTTGGTTCTCCATAAAGGTAGTAACTTAAGGTCTGAGAAAACTGCCATTTTGGGAAGGATTCTATCTAGCAAATTTAAATTCTCTGGGGTTCAATTCATTCAGGTAATTGACTTTAAAAGAGGAAGGTTCGGCATGCAGACCCAATATTCCTTTGCTTGGGTAGGGGGAATATATACTGATAGTTAGGGTGTTGTGTCTCTGGTGATTTACAAGAAGTATCTATGGTCTTCAGGTCTTAGGGCCAGTGTCAGATGAGGGGCATTGGTGGCCCTCAGCATCAATACTGGGTGTGCTCTATGGTCACACTCATTGGGAAGGCAGCCTTAGTGGCTTTCCATCATTTATGGAAATACAAGCAAACTCTCTTCCCCGGGAGAAGGATTCCATTAATCTGTACTGCAGGACATAGGAACTATTGCCTTTGGGTCAAAATGCAGAAGAATGATGTTAATAAAGCACTATAGGTTAAGAAAAGTTTTTTTTCAATAAAATACTCATGGAGAAAAATGTATGTCCGCCTGTGGAATAAGGGAGTTTGATGATTAATACATACCATTTGCAGAAATAAGTTTAAGTAACTTAAAGATGTCATATAAAATATAAGGTGTAAAACTACTAGATGAAAATATTATTGGACCTTGGCCTAGGACCACTGATCAGATGTATCATGAAAAAATAAAGCCCACGTTGGGAGGGCAAGGAGGACCCAGAAGCTGGGTTTAAAATTTAAATTGCCAAATCTGTTTGCATCTGTGGCGACATCCCCTGACTGTCTGGATTACCACTACTTGCTTTACTAATTGCTGTTTTAATGTTAAATAAGAACTTCTAATAATTACTTGTCCTTGGGGATTATATAGAATTTTGATTTTATACTTAATTCCCCAAAACTGAAAATATTTTTGAGTGGATCTACTATCATAAGCAGGTCTATTACCTGTTTTTATAGTTTTAGGCAAAGGTTGCTAAACAGTGCTGCTGTGTATGATGGCTGTTCATGTCCTTTGTAATCTGAGAGCAGTATTAGAGTGGGAGTAACGAGTTTGATTATTATAATTTTTTATGAATATTATGTTAGCCAATTGTGTATGAAGAACTGCAGGACAACCAGTCTGTGCATTTGGACTGGCAAAGTTACCCACACTGGAGAGAATGTCTAATATAGTTTTAGGATTACTACCCTTATGGTTTTTCCAGCCTGTTCAATAACCGAAGAGCATATTTGAACCCCAAAATATAGAAATTGAGTACACAACAAATATGTTTTAGCCGAATGACACAGATTAAAAGAAACCAATAGATAATTCTGTAATACATTCTCTATAGACCAATCCTATATGGACTATGGATCTTGTTGTTTACAATGCCTTTGTTGTAGATTTTTAAATTTTTTAATTGAAAAGGAACATGCATATTAATATTCTCAATGGTGTTATTGGGATCCCTAGTGTTTCCTATGAGGAAGCACAAGTGTGCCAAATCTTTCTCCCATGGCTGCTGCATTGTGTGAAACTCTTTGATAATGACTAGCAACCAGTTTGGGCAGCCAGACAGTGTCTCAGGGGGAGGAAACAGTAAGGCCTCAGGTGGAGGAAGAGGCAGGAGTGCATCGTGTAACTGCTCCGTGTAACTGCTGATGCTGCACTGGTCTGGAGGTTTCTTAACAGATGGGGAAGCAACTTTGACGAGTGGAGTGCACCAGGCCTTAGGAAATAAATTTCTCAGGGGTGATGAATTGACCGTACTGTTGTGTGTGCCTCAGTGAGTCTCCTACGTGATTCCAAATTTTAAGTCGTGTTCCTCTTTGAGGGAACCAATAATTGAACTGCACGCTATCTTTTAACATTTTATTCAGACTACTATTTGGATCTCTAATCTTAGATTGCTTTAGCAAGGCATGAAGAACCTGAATACTGTTGTCCGTCAACTGGTACAGCTTGTCCCATTCTTAATTCCAGTTGAAAACCTTCTGACATCAGTAATCAGCTACCTCACACTTTGGGCGGTCCCATTGTTTATCTAGTGAAGTCCTGTCCTCTTCTCTGCTCTCCAGTGGTGTTTCAGGGTGGTCACCTGAGAGCAGCCTATAGTGCCACACATTGGGTACCATTTATTTGGGTCCATGCCTAGAACCACTGGTCTCCTGCTCAGAGGTATGATGACAGAATGCAATATAGACAAAATATCTACACTGCAGTAACCAAGCCCACCAGGATGCTTGGAGACCTGTGACTGACTAGGACCATGAGGCATGAGGTGAATTGCTGATGCAGTCAAGATTCAAGAATCAAAGAACAGGAAGTTTTGGAAAATCACCCAGGAACCCATCAGGGGTAACTGGCAATCTCATTTTCTAGTGAGTGTAATTACTGAGCTTGACAGAACTTGCAGGAGTCAAAGTCTTCAACTGCTGTTTATTCTTACTTTGAATTTGCACTAGAATTCACCTACTGTTTGCCAGCCTCAGCTCAAAGATTAATCTCTCCTTAAGCCAGTGACGGCTCTCACCAGCCATCACATAGGGTTAGAACACTAAAATGTATTTTTATGCCACATTAGTAATATTAATTATTATCTTCTCAAATTGCATTAAGTTGGTTCTCAGCAATAAAGACAAGGAATATTTATCACTTTGAAACAATAATTTAAGGCAAACACTCATATTTCAATCAGTTTTTCTTTGATTCAGAAAATATATTGTTGAACTTCTTTCCTCCTTACAAAATTAGGCACATATTTACCCACAATTTTCATTTCAGTGTTTGATGTGTAATTGAGGAGATAAAATATATCCATTAGTGTGAAAATAATTTGGGATTCATATACTTTTATATATGATGTTGAAATGACTATATAAGAATGTTTATTTCTTCTTGAGTATGCATATTGTTGAAAACACAAATCATTACAATGTATTTGTTAACACTGAAAATGGGTTTACCTACTGTTTCAAACTTTTTAAAAAGTTGATTCATATCACTGGGCTTTTAGTGTTATGATTTTTCCATGTTTTGAAAGCAACTGTTCAATATGTGCTTTTTCAACGGTTTGCTGTCCTTTGTTGGATTGGACTAAAGGGTAAAAGTCCAGCATATGAGGACAGAACATGCAGTGATCTGTAAACCAAGTGCATTCTTTAATCTTTGGAGCTTCTTTGGTCCACTGGGTTTGTAATAGCCTGGGTGAGCACAAATCCCTCAACTCTCAATCAGTATTGACCACAGGTCAATGTCTTGATGGCTTCACAATTTTCATTGACCTTTGTCACTGAACATGAGATTAAGAGTAATAAAAATAATCTGCTACACATTAAACATAGTTTTTTTTTATCTCTCATATTTCAACAACCAAATTGAATCAGTCATTAAAGAGACAGTAAAGCCTTCCTTAACTGAATTCAGAGCAAGGAAGCTGAAAAATACAAAGAGCACACTCAGCTTCTAGTTGCAGTAAGTCATTGTGACATGTGTGGTGGAATCATTTTTTTCTTAAGAACTACATTTCCAAACTACCTCACTCCAAAGTACCATAAGGACAAACACTATTGCTACAGAAAGGAGTGCTTCACACAGTTTTTTTTTTTATAACTCTTTTTTTTGTGGGGGGTACCAGGGATCGAACTCACAACCTTGCATTTGCCAGTCAGGCGCTTATGCCGCTGAGCTAAATTCCCAGCCCCAGCACACACTTTTGAGATCTCATTTTGAGTTTTTCTCCATGATTTCTAGGCTTATAATCAAGCAATTATTTTAAACATTAGGCTACAATTTGAATGATAGACTGTCATCTTAAAGATATCTCTTCAAATACTGAAGTTATGGATGCTTTAGCAAAATCTTAAATAGATGGAGTTAGCTAATGATAAGCTGGTAAAATCAGTAAACTTCACAGCTGTTAGATTTCCTTGCCTTCTCTTTGTTTCATGAATATCATTTCTAGAGTCTCAGTTGTGCAGCATTCATGTCATCAGTATTTCCTGCCTTTGCAATTTTCACACTGAATTGCAGTGCTCTCCACTCAGGGATTAATGCCAATACTCTTCAAACAGTCTTCTTTCCACTCAGCATCAAATTTTCATTTGTATTTTCAAAGTCCTCAAATATTTTTAGGATTTTCTTAAAAAATATTATTTTAGTTATTCATGATCTTTGACATGAACCTTGGCAATATTTCCAAAATCTACTTTCTAGTTGCACATTAACTTTACTTTTGTATAGTGATTTTCACACTAGAAAGTAGTGTAATATTTTAAACTTTCAATTACCATTATCAATGGTTCTAAAACCTAAAATTGTAAAAGGTACCTCAGTATCATCTCCTCAAGAAGACTGACAAGTGAGGAAACTCTAGCTTACCTGTCCATCTGATCCACTACTCTTCACGCTAGAGTATAGAATTCTCCTGGTCTGCCAAACAGAAAATATTCACTTGGACATTTGTTTTTAATGAAGTGCCATCTGTTCTGCAATATCTCTCACATCCAGTATCTAATACTTCTGATTTGGGACTGTGTGTCACCTTAGCTATAGCAGGTATTTCTTACCCCATATAATACAGTTGCAAAGTTAAACACTCTGTTTATCTTGTCTATTTTCTGTAAGTAAAAGCGTCAAATAAAAGTCATTGACAAGACACAAGGCAGTCATGTGACTTTCTTGTCACTGATTGCTTTACCTAATGGTCACCTGGGTGTATACACACACACACACACACACACACACACACACACACACAAGAGCTATCTGTTGATTAATGGAATCACAAAATAAAAGAACACACAATATCTAGAAGGACAGATTTCTATAACTAAATTAGAGATACAGAGACAAATTAGAAGATAGATGAAAACTATTTGAATATTTACATTAGAAGAAAGCACTTAACTATATGAAGTTAATTATCATGCATCTGCATTGTGAATATAGTGCCTGATAAAGTTTTAAAATATTTTATTTTGTTCTAAAGGGAATAAAAAACTGATATACCATATATAGACCCATGTCTAGCACCATGTTTTTAACTAAAGTCAAAATGGATCAAAGATGTAAATATTAAAACAAGAACACTATGTCTACTGAAGACACAGTAGATAGAAATCTTGAAGTCATATGGGTATGCGGAGATTCATGAATAAAAATCAAATTGCCTGGGAAAAACTTCAAAGAATCAACAATTGGGATCTCATCATACTAAAAGTTTTTGAAGCTCAAAAGGCATTACCGACAGAATGAAAGAAAACCCACTAATTAGGAAAAAAATTTAGCCTACTGTCCTTCACATAAATGGCTTCTATATAGAACATATAAAGAATTAAACAAAAATTGGACACTTAAAATTCAAAGGCCCAATCCAAAAATGGGCATCTGAGATGAATACACACTTCTCAGATGAAGAAATATGAATGGAAAAAAATATATGAAAAAATGTTCAACAACATTCATCATTCGAGAAATGAGATTCTGTTTCACCCCAGAAAAATGTCTCTCGTCAATAAATCAACCAACAACAAACGTCTGCGATTAAGGCCTGTTTTTCTTATAATTCTTGAACTAGATAGAAAACATAAAGTGAAGTTTAAGATAGATAACACTCCACAAGATTGTTTAATGTAATTTGTTAGTTTCAGTAATGTAAGGTTGTGACTTTGATCCCTGGTACCAAAAATAAAGAAATAAATAATTAAAGTACTGTTGTCATATATCTTGTAGGACTTAGCACTACATGTGGATATTCAGCCATGAAAATCAACTAGATTAACAACACACACATACAATTTAAAAATCATTTGACCATTGTAGTAGTTGCAAATAACTTAAAAATCATTTTACCATTATAGTAGTTGCAAAAATGTTTCAAACAAAATGAAACATCGTGTTAGGATGAAATGCTCTATGAATTAGGAATGGAAGGAAGGCATATGCACATAGGTCCTATATAATGAGACTTTAACTTTTCTCCACAAGCAGGAGACAAGGATTCCTTTCATTGCCTCAAATCAACATAATGCTTGAAATCTTGGAGCAAATAGTTGAGAATAGAAAATGTAAGATATCCAAACTGAAACAAAAGAGTAAAGTTACTTCCATTTGCAGATGAGTGATTTTTATGATTTTTATATATAGAAAATCATACTGATTCTTCTAAAAACAATGAGAACTAATAAAAATAACTAATGATGAAAAATATAAAATTAACATAAATATTAATATCTTTAATTATAATTTAAATGAATATTCAAAAGTAAATCAAGAAAAACTTTTCCATTTATAATAGCCTTAGAATAAATACAGTATTAAGGAATAAGTTTAATAGAATTACTAAAGACATGTGCTCAGAAAAGCATAAAATGTTGAGAAAAAAAATTGAAGCAGGCTCTAAAGGAAAATCAAAACCTAAGTATGTGAAAATATCCTTTTTTTTTTTTTTTGCGGCACCAGGGATCAAACTCATGACTTCGCACTTGCCAGGCAGGCACTTATGCCACTGAGCTAAGTCCCCAGCCTCCTGAAAATATCCTTACTACTTACAGAAGTACACAGATTATATATATTCAGTGATATCTATTTCAATATATGTTATGTTTTCCCTAAAAATAGAATAATTCTAGAATAGGACAATATACATAAATTCCAAATAGTCAAGCAATCATGAGCAAGAAAAAACTGGAACCACCAAAAATTCCTGACATCAAATTATATTATGCAGCATTGTACAGTAAGACAAACAACGTTACTGATAAAAAATCAGAAACACAAATTAATGGAGCATAAATAAATTGACATACTATGCTCAATTGGTCCTAAACAAGGTCTCTTGAGGAAAATACTGCTGCAAAAAAATGTATGTCCAAGAGTGGAATACATAAATTTGACCATTAATTCACATTATTTAAAGTTAAGCTTCAATAAATTAAACATTTAGAATAAAATTTGAGATGTAAAACCTCTAGAAGCAAACATTATAGGGACCCCAGCTTAGGACCACTGATCTTGAGCCCAGACATACAGAACAAAACTCAGACATAATATATCAACACTGCAGTTATAAAGGGTACCAGGGTGGCTGAAGCTCAGTGATGGTCTAGGACTATAAAGCATGGTGTGCTTTACTTTTATTAGGTGCACAGCTTGATAGGGGTGTGCTGCTAGGCTGCAGGAAGCAATGGAGGTGAACTGCTGCTGCTGTCAAAGTTCAAGAATTGAGGAACCATGCATTTTGGAAAATCATTCAGGAACATCAGAATTAACTAGTAACCTGACTTTCTGCAAACTGCAATTACTGAGCTAGAAAGAATCTGCAGGAGTCAAAGTCCTCAGCTATCATAATATCTTCATTTCGGGCACCAGAAATTCAGATTGTGTGCTACCCTCAGAACTGGCCACTGGCTTACGGTGTCTTTAACCCAGCTGAGTCTCAACAAAGTCATACTGGCTTAGCACAGACTCTCAATTTATTTTTATGCCAATTGATTAATACTTATATTGCCTTCATTGTTGCATCAAGCTGGGGCTTAGGAGTTCCCTCTTTTCTTTTGGAGCTGAAGCAGACACACCAGGGTGAGTCTGGGTGACTGGGCCTCTAGACATTGGTTGGTTGTGATTCCTCTCAGGCATACTAAGAATAAAAGCAGAAGGAAGACAGCATTGAGTCCTAGAATGGAAAGCACTGAGTCCTACAATGTCAACACAAAACTAGAAATCAACCTTGAGGTATGCATACAGGGTGAATTAATCTAGCATATCAGTGAATTTGTAAAAATTTGAATTTGATCATTAAAACTTTGGTTTTGCCCTATGTACCAAATAAGCATGATTACTGAGTAAAAGTGAAGTGGGTGAGTACTGCCAAGGATCTGTACAATCAACAGGCAGTTGTATGCCCAACATTCATCCCATAATTATTACTGTCTTGGAATGGAATTCTCCAGGCTAAATACAATGAGTTAGCATTCAAGGAAGTGAATCCAGTGGAGCTCTGCAGGCATCATTATGGAATCTGTGGCAGGATTTTAAAAATTTAAGACAAAGGATACAAAATCTGGTTTAGTCTGAGAAGTGACCTGTGTACCCCCATTTTTTGTTGATTTTCTAACTGATGTTTAATTGTCAAGTGGACTCTTTCTACTATGGCGTGTTCTTGTGGGGATTATAAGGGGTAACAGCGACATGTGAAGGGATCATTATCTTATAGTTTTGGAAAACTCCATAGCAATGAAAGTTGAAAAACAACATTATTATACTTGGTGAGCCTTTTTTCCTGAGCAGTAAGTAGAATTTGTGAGAATATGTGTCTCTAAAGACATGGACTTACTGTAACATACCAAATCAGGAAATATGTGTAACATCATTTGTCACACCACATTGGTTTTTATAGTCCCTGGATTGCTGCTCTCCTGAGGCGGTGATCACAGGATTTTGTCATAAGAAGAACAGAACAGTATACTTTGTCTGGCTTGCATTCTAAATGATTGAACAATTTTCATGTGGGGCATTGGATTTTAATGGAAATATTTATGAAATCATTCATTTTGAATAAAAGAAGAAAAAAAATAGGACATCTGCCTGTTGCTTAACTAAAATTGAGGGTTCAGGTAAGTTAGAATGTGGTCTAATATAACCTATGAAAATGGGAGCAGACCAAGCTAGCTCAAAATCTTTTTAAAAATAATTAAGAGATTTAACAATAAAGCATCTAGGACTGATCACAAACTAGCAATTTTTAGCCTCTGGATCAAACACACCTTCCAGACTGAACATAAATTAATAATTTATGTATGTATCATAGAAATTTTTTTTATTACATTCAGGATAGCACCAAATTTTGATCACCGAATGAGAGACCAGGAGTAGGTAAAACATGCTGAAAATCCTGCATCCCAGTAGCTGCTTTGTATTTTGAGGATCCATCTATAAAATAAACTGTGGCATTAAGTGTTAGTTTGAGAGAAGTTATTTTAGGAAATATGCAGGCATTTAAAAATTTTTATTTTACAGAGAATTAAATCGTACAAAATAAAACAATAGTGCCAATCAAAACACAACAGTGAACACAATACAGAACTTCAAAACAAAACAATAAAAAATCAATAATGGCTACCATTATACCTCTTTTTATCTTCAGAGTACCTGTCTGTACCATAAGACATAATAAAATCAAACAAAACAAAACAGTATAAAATCAATCAAGACAAGGCAATGAAAGTGATACAGGGCCTCAAAACAAGATAGTAGGAAATCAACAATGTCTACCGTAATATATCATGTTATCTTCAAAATAGCTGCCCACACCATCAGATATAATAAAATAAAACAAAAAATAAATAAAGTCCAACCAGAAAAGACAGAATAAAACCAAACAAAACAGAATAATGAAAATGCATGGCCTCAAAGCAAGAAAATAGGAAACTAACATTGGCTACCACCTTCTCTTTTCAGAAGTTACTCCCCTTTCACTTGTACAATATCTATTGTACATTTTGGATCCCACTAACTCCTGTAGTTTCTTATACTAGGGAGGAAACATGATATTTACCCACATGGCTCTGAACAATTTCACGCATGAGCATGATCTCAAGTTACATCCATTTACCTCATGATTATCCTTCTTTATAGCTGAGTAGCTTTACACTGTATAAAAATACTGTATCTTTCTTATTGATGGTCAAGATATCTTTCTTTTTTTTTGGTTCTCTGTCACATGTAGCATTGTTTTTTCTCTACTGACTTTCAGCCTATAAATTTTCTTTTGAATTAAATGTTTCTTGTATACTGAATTTTGATGGATCTTGTTTCATGATCCGCTCAAGAATGTGTTTCTTTTTATTGGTGAATTGAGGCCATACATATATAATGATTATGGCCAAAATGCACTGGCTTGTCTCTGCTTTGATATTTTCCTGCCATTGGCTCCCTAATTTTCCCTTCCATTCAATTGCCTGCCTGCTTATCAATCTCTGCCATTGTTCCTGAAACAGTGGACATTCATATCTCTCTAGAATGTCCTTTGTTATCCTTTGTAGGGATGGTTTGGTGGTCATGAATTCCTACAGTTGTTCTTAGTCATAAAAGTATTTTGTTTCTCCATTAAGTTTCAAAGTTAGTTATGCAGAGTACAACAATCTGGCTTGGAAATTATTTTATTTCAGGACTTGAAGTACTTCATTCCAAGCTCTTCTTGACTTGATGGGTTGTGTTGAGAAGTCTGATATGATTCTGACAGGTTTTCCATTATAGTTGATCTATTTCTTTTGTCTAAAAAATATTTCAATATTCTGTTCTTGTGCTGAATTTCTGAGATCTTGGTTATTATATATATGTGTGTATGTAGATTTATTAATTATGGCTGGTAGGAGTTCTATATGTATCACTTACCTGTGTATCAGGTCCCTTTCCCATGCTTAGGGAATTTTCTGCTATTACTTCTGCAAATAGTCTTTGTATGCCATTTGTGTTGACTCCTTCTTCTTCACTGTCACTTATCAGATTTTAATTATTTTTCTTAGCAGTTTCTTGCAGCTGTTGAATTGTCAAATCTTCATTCTTTGTTATTTTTAAAAGATCTTTTCTTTTGCAATCACTGTCTGCAATCCTGTCTTCAAAGTCTGAAAGTTTAGTTTCAGTTTCTTGCAAGGAGTTTTGACAATGTAGTTTTTAATTTTCTGAATATCTCTTTGAATCTATTTCATGTATTTCAGTTCTTCCTTATATTGCTCACTGAAGGTTTTCCTCATTTTCCAATGCTTGCTATGAGCCTTTCTTTTTATGTATCTTCTTTAGATATACATGTTCAGTACCCCTTTCATTATGTTTGCCATTTCTTCTTTTATGTGAAATATCATTTCTGATCTGATTTCTTTTACAGCCTCATGAAGTAGTTTCTTTACCTCAGCCAACATCATCCCAGAGAGTCCAGGTGTGCTATCACCAATTTCTTCATATATTTGTCTCCTGGGCTTGTTCTGTTTGGGCTGGAAGCCAGCGACTGCCTCTTGCTCCTCTACTTTGAAATACCCCTGCTTTCCTCTGAATGAGCCAACTGCAGGGTATCAGGTATACCCCCATGTCAGCTACCTATGTGTGGTATAGGAGAATGGGTCAGGTACCTGGGCCTTACTTACTCTAGCTTCCAAGAAAGGTAATAGGGTGCAGAGGGGCCTCTCCAGACATGTGCAGCTCTTTTGATGTGTGGCTGGCTGTTTCTCCCAGCCTGTGCTATCTTCCAGTCCCTGATTGTGGCCATGGTGCTCACAAGTGTGGGAGTGGCTGTTTCTTCTCCCAGCCCCAGCAGGCTATCCCTGGAAGAGTCCTGATGGTGGCCCATGGGCACCTATGCAGGCGTTTTGGAGGAAGAAATGAAGCAAGAGATCACTAGGATGATGAATATCTATTTTGCCTAGAAATTCCATACATATCACACATCTCATAGCCAAATTTAACAAGTAAGAATATTGATTTCCATATAAGGTTAATATAATTGTTTTAGGATCTCTACCTTTTAATTTTCTGTTTCATATTTGGCCAGTAAGAAAAATTTGTGTTATTTGTTTGATGTAAATTTGTAAACTCTTAATCAGATGGTTAGGTAAAAATAGCCACTCAATGGGGAAAACTTGTTTATCATAATATTGTCCCATTAAACCTTTAGGAAATGAATAGTATACAACACAAATAAACATAGTAACTGATTAAGATTAGCACAGAAGGCATTTGAAGGATCCTGGGAGACCCTCAAGCCATGGAGTGAAACAGTGCCCTTTGAGGATGTGGCTGTGAACTTTAGCATGGAGGAGTGGGCTTTGCTGAATTCATCCCAAAAGAAGCTCTACAGAGATGTGATGTGGGAAACATTTATGAATGTAACTGCTATAGGAAGAACTTGGAACAACCAGAAAAATGAAGAAAAGTACAGAAATTTCTCAAGAAGTCTAAGAACATAAAAATATAAGGGTTGGAGAAGACAAGATGGCCGACCAGTGAGCAACAGAATACAAAGCCTCCCGGGAGAAACAACTCATACACCAGAATAAAACACCCTGGAGAGACCCAGACAGAGGGAGATGGATCCTCTTGACACAGGAAGAAATTAAAACTTAAAAAAGCTCATCAAATACTTTGGGACTACAACTGAAACAGCTAAAAACTAAAGGGACCCATCGTTTTTGCAACAACCCGCCATGTCTGCACCAGTTTGAATCCACGCCGGCAGGCAGAGCCACCCAAACTTGTTCCCACCACCACTCACAGGAAGAACGCCAGCACTGAAGTCAGGGGTTGGTGAGCCCAGCACAGAGCGGAGAGCGGAGCCGGTGGAGGAAACTTTTTGATCCACAGTCAGTGCTGGGAGTGAGACCCCCACCATGGGAAGGCCATGACCAGGTGGGCAACATGTTGGAATCGGGCAGGAGAAGCCTGAACTGGGAGTGACAGTGACTTCAGTTGGTTGCTCCCTCTGCAGAGTAGATTCATGTGATTTGCTTGGACTGGGCTGTGCCCCTGGCCGGAACTCAATGAGCTGTCCCAAATTGATTCCCTGCACCTAGCAAGCACTAACCGGGTGATTGCCCCTGATGTTTGGCTGGCCCTGTGGGGTAGGGCAGGCATATGCAGCCTGCTTACACCTCAGTGACAAGAGCAGGTGGGAAAGGGTGGAGGCCAGTGTGCTTCGGAGGAAACATGACCAACAGGGAAAGGGGTTGGGACCTGCACTGTAACCCGTGTGGAGGAAGCTAGGGCCATGACAGTAGAGAGAGGCAGGACGAGGCCCCCAGCCCAGAGCCCTGAGAGCCCTGATCCAGGGGAAGGAATAACAAGGGAGACTGAGGGCAGCAAACATGCAACATCAGACATGGCTTCAATGGACATTAAGAGATATCTTCAGGACCTTGTAGACCAGCTCAAAACTGAAATATTAAATCAGGTAAAGCAGGATATGAGTAGAGTAATAAAAGAAATGTTCTCAGGAAGCATCTCTCAGGATGATACAGACAAAAGAAGGGAGGAACACAAAAAAAGGGGAGAAACATTCAATAAAGAATATAAACAAAATATAGAATATATGAAACAGATTCAAAGGGACTACCAGGAAATTAAAAACTCCATTGAAAGCTGGCAAAATGCCTTAAAAGAAACTAAGGATAGACTATCCAAACTTGAAGACAAGTTTGCAATGTGTGATCATGAAAGGAAAGATCTCTTAAAAAGAACAAGGAAACAGGCAGTAACAATACAAAGGCTAGAAGAGGACAAGAGAATCTACAATTTAAGAATAAGAAATGTGAACAAAGAAGCAGGAATACATACAGGCAAATTACAAAGTCTATTCATGGAAATAATTAATGAAAACTTCTCAAGCATGGGAAAAGAAAATGACATTCAGTTTTGTTAGGCATACAGAACTCCAGCCACCTACAACCAAAACAGAGACACCTACAACCAAAGCACCCAGACATATAATAATCAAGATGCCAGAAACTCAATATAAAAACAGAATATTAAACTCCATCAGGGAAAAGAAACAGATTACTTATGAAGGTAAGCCCATCAGAATCACAGCTGACTTCTCAACACACCAGATCAAGAAGAGCTTGGAGTGAAGTCTTCCAAGTCTTGAAGTAAGGTGGCCTCCAGCCCAGACTGATGTACCCTGCAAAACTGCCACCCGAAATTAGTGGAGAAACAAGATGCTTCCATGACAAAGAGGAACTGGGCAAGTTTGTGACCACCAATCCATCCCTGCAGAGAATGCTGAAGGACATTCTAGAGAGAGAGAAAAAAAATACCAGGATTTTTGAACAGTGGCAGAAAGGCCTCAATGAGTGGGGCAGGCAGTAGAATGAAGGAGAAAACTTAACAAAGGCAGAAAAGTATCATAGCAGAAATGAGGCAGAGAAGGATAACTACAATCTCTAACATAGACAGCCTTGATACACTATACTGTTAATAGTGCACCAGGATTTAAAACCCACATTACTCACACTACTCTGCTTGGATGTATTATATTCTGTTCCAGTCATTCTACCTGTACTAGATTTGAGGGCACAGACAGTAATCCTGAAAATAACAGGATATAGTATGGTAATCATCCTTAATTTCCTATTAACTTAATCTAAAGCTCTGTAAAACCTACATGGTTTTACCATGACTGATTGTAATTGAATCTGGTTTGTTGAATTGCTGTTTTGTATTGATAGATTTTATTCAAAGCTGTTATGATTGATAGTGGCAAGTCTGAGAGCATAGGCAACTGCACCTAAGATGACAAGATCCACTAGAATATCCACTCTGGTTTGATTATTACCTGCCTTTGAAGTTTTATACTGTCTACAATGTTTTATTTTACTAACATTGTTATTTACTGCTATACTCAATTATACTGCTATATTCAATTATGCCTGATGATATAGACATTCTATTGAAGATAATAAGAAACAGCACAGTAATCATTGTAGATCACCTTGTACTGTGGTTTTATATGACTTTTTGGTTTCATGTTTTTATAGGAATTTGCTTTGTTTTGTTTTGTCTTGCTAAGTTTTGTTTTTCCCTCTAATACAGAAAGGATAGAAATACATGTAGAGATTCATGCATGTGTAGCTGTTCACACTCTCACTGTTTGACTATCTACTTTGTATGCTTTAATTTTGTAACTTGAACAACTATTTCTAGGAGGATAATATGTAATTTATTAGCTAGTGATTTCTTATTGTTTATCTTTTTTTTTGGAAGTTTGTACTATCTCTACCCTTTACATGCTTTTGTTTCTCTTTAAATAAAATCTAAAACAAACAAACAAACAAACAAAAAAAGATTAACACAGAATGCCTGATGACTTTGTATCTACTATTCCACTAGTTGTATCTTTTTGTTTTCCTCCATTCTCAAAACTCTAGGAGATTTAACATCAGGGTCACCCCATTGTGTATTATACCAATGAAGTGAGATAAGTAGAGATTTCTAACTTTGGCCAAATAGAGTTTATATTGCTTAATAATCATTGGAAATCATTTGTAGTTTTTAAATGATCTGTTCTTATCTTTAGTTTTTGGCACCTAACCTTTCTTTCAGATTTCAAAGTTCCTACATACTGGAAAGAAACTAGGTATTTGGATCTTATTAGGGGTATAAAGAGCCCATGTCCATTGCATCTTCTTTTAATTAATTAATTAATTAATTTTAATTTTTTAATTTTTTTATCAGTACCTGGAATCGAATTCATGACTGCTTGCTTGCAAAGCAAGTGCTTATGCTGCTGAGCTAAATCTCCAGCCCCTAAAGACAGGCATTTTCTTTTTTCTTCCTTTTTTTTTTTGGTACTGGGGATTGAATTTACTACCACATGCTTACAAGGCAGGCACTTATGCCACTGAGCTAATCCTGGCCTTACATCTTCCTTTACTTGAGTAAATACGTGGGCCTCAGAGGAAGTGGCAATATGTTTAGCATGTATTTAATGAATTATGTAGGCCTACTGAAAAAGTATATTGCAAGAAACAAGGCCTGTGACACAGAGACCTGGAGCATGGTTGGACTTTGGCATTCCTTGTGGGTCATATCACATTGGTATCTTTTCATAGACTCTAAAATTTAAAGTAGGCATGGAAAAGGCAAGATGTGGCTTGGCACTTAGAAATAAGGGAATATTGAGGACTACAACTAATAAGTGTCAATCTCGATGTATCACAGCCAGATAGGGGAGCCCAGGCTTCAAGTATGTATTTAGTATTTGAAGTATTTTCTATTTTTTTTAATTTATGATATATTAGGTCAAACAAAAGCAGGTGTCTTCCAAGGGCATAATGACAGTTTTAGATGTCTTTTTTTATAACATCTGTGTAGCTAAATCCTCTAATTGTTGTACTTTGCCTGTTTTAAGGGTCATTGATTAAATCCAGACTGGTCTGTCAAATTCTTAGACTAAAAATGGCTGGGGATTTAGCTCAGCAATTTAAGCACTTGCGTGGTAAATTTTTGGACTAAAGACATAGCTTTTGTGGACAGAGAAGTTTCAATGGTCTTAATTAAAAATGTGAATGAGGACTTATTCCTGAGTGAAGCATCTTTGATTTGGTCTCTTTATTGGAGAAAAGTTCTGTAAATATTTTCCTAATCCTTTCTTTCTTATATCCAAATTTTTTATTATCTCTTCTCCCAGAGAGTTAGGGCCATTGGTTAGAATAGTTTCCTTTTTTGTAATAAAACTTGACCCCACAGATTGACTAAAATATGAGAGATATTTTGGCAAAAAAATTACTCTTTGCTGATCAGGAAAAGGGGAATTCACTTTGTGCTACTCTTTGTGGCAATCACAGTCCTATGAAGGAGGCAGGAGCAGGTCAGATGGGCCACATGGCAAGTCACTATTCTATAAATATGATAGACACATTTGTTCTGGTATTGATAAACAGAACCATGAACTAAGCATATAATTCAGTAGGATCTTGTAAGATTTTACCAAAAGATTTAATTTGAGCTCCATCATGTAGGATTGTCATTCAGTTTGGCAGAGAATTTCAGCAAAATGTGTATGAAGAACTTTGGAACAGTGAGACTGAGCATCTGTATTTGCAAAGTTACACATACAAATGACCATACTGATATAGGGCAATGAAACCCCCAACCTACTAGATGTTCCAGGATGAGTTCATGTTCTCTAAAATTGAAGAATGAATTTTAGGAACAATGGAGATTAAAAGCAAAATATATTTATTGAGAGAAAGAAAGCTTCTGTCTGAGAGAGACAGAAGGGGACCCAAGTGGGTTGCCAAAGACTCTGTCTTTTCTAGGTATTTCTAAAGAGTAAAACTACAAGATGAGATGGGTCCCAGGTGAGAAAAATGTGGGAACTCACAAGGTGGGCATAAGGTAGGATAGAACTATGGTTAACCAATGAGATTTATTGCTCAGGTAAAACTGATTAAACCAGTAACCTGCTCAAAGGTTTGATGAGAGGGTAAATCAAAGATGAAATACATTCAATTCAGTTAAAAGGGGAGCCAGGATGGTCAAATCCCAAGGACATTTTAGGACCACAAGGCATGGTCTCTGGCTTCTATTAGGTATACTGCTTGATTGGGGTGTGCTGCTGGGCTGCACATAGCAGTGGAGGTGAACTGCTGATGCAATTAAGGTTCAAGAATGAGAAACAAAGGATTTTTGGAAAACAACATGGAACATATCAGGGTTAACTCATAACCTGATATGAAGCTAAATATAGATCTTGTGTCTTAGTTATCTTTTGTTTGTCACTGAGGCAAGATACCTGACACCCAAAGTTAGGGAAGGAAATGTTTATCTTTTATACTTTTTGGAGGTTTTAGTATCTAGTCAGTTGGCTCCAAGGGAGCATGTCATGGCAGCCATTTATGGTGGCTACAAACAGCAGAGTATGATCCAGCAAGAAAGACACACCTTCTTCCCACCATTACATCATATTTTGGCTTCACCCCTAGATGGGTGTAGCACTCACATCACCAATCTGAGCACTAGATAATGAACCAATCACAAATGTTAGATTTACCAAAGTTTACAATTCATTAGGCTTGGGGACCACTGACATGAACCATAACATTCCATCCCTGGCTCCAAAAGACCATATATATCCTTTATATAAAAGTCATTTAGTCTATCTGTAGGAGTTACTAACAGTTTTAGCATTGCGGAAAAAGTCTGTCTTAAGTCTCCTCTAGATCTATGGCAACTCTTAACTGTAACCCCTGTATAAATGAAACAAGCTTAAACATTTTTAAAATGCAAAGACACAAGATAAGCATTACTATTTCAAAAATTATAAAGAGGGTAATAAAAAGCATTGGAAAAAAGCAAGTCTAACATCTAACAAGGTAAACTTTCAGTCTTAGAGTTTTATGCTCAGCATTTGAAGCAATCTGGTTGTAAGCTCTAAAGGGCTTGGGTGATATCACCACCAAGACACTTTTAGGGATTTTAGCTTTTCTCGTAAGCCCCATCTGTTTGATATTTGCAGCTTTTTTTTTGGGTGATCTATGTTTTTGGGATTTCTAGTGCATCTTTGACATCTTTACAAATTGCCTTCTCAGGGATATACTGTTTGGCCTCTCAGGTCTTTTGAAATTGAGGTGGAAGTCATCTTACCCTCAGACTTTGTGCATTTTTTTTTGCACCTAAATAAGTACCATGTAGATGACACCAACATTTTTTTTTGTCAGCTGGAGCAGTAGCCAGGCTTCTTTTCTCCTTTGGCTGTTGGGGTTGAGTATCTGGATCACTGGGCTTTGTGAATCTGATTGGGAGTAAGAGCTTTTTCATGTTGCCACTATTTTTGAACCTGGTGTGGTTGCTGCCATCTTGGAACATCATATAACTGCCACCATCTTGAAACATCATGTGGCCTCTGTTGCCATTCTGGAGCATGGTGCTGTGCAGCTTTCTCCGCTGAGCAAAGTCTTTCACTTTTGCAGTTTTGAGGCTGCAAAGAATGGAGACCCACTGCTTCCTAGAATGCCCCCAGCCATCTTTTTTCTCTGTTCCTTCTCAGCAATCAAAGTCTCAACTCTATATTTACAATCCACAGCTTTACTGAAGTTTTCCTTCTGGCCAAACTCATAACACTTTAAATTATCCTTCTGGGCTCTTTGCTCTTGATTTGCAACATAAATCCAGCTAAAAGTCCCAACACTGGCCATTCCACAGCCTCAACATTTGGCTGCCTTGAAATTTATTTTGCCAGATTAGTCAGGCCTCTGCCCTTAATCTCAGTTTCAGGCAAAGTCGTTGGACATGAGCAAAATACAGACAAACTTTCTCCCAATCCATAACATACATCATGTGGAGTCCAAAAACCAATGCAGTCCTTTTTCCCAGCAGAAACCTCCTGAGTCTGGTCTTTACCAGCAGGCTTTTTATCCACTTGCTGGTCTCCTGAGCTCTGATCAGAATCTCTTCTACAGAGCAACCTAAGCTGTTCCGGTTCTATGTATTTAGGCAACATCTCCAGACCTTTCCAAACTCGGCCCACAAGCCATTTCCAAAGGACCTTGAACCACATGGTCAGGTATAGTCACAACAATGACCCCACTCCTCTGGTACCAAATTTTGTCTTACTAATTTTTTATTTGTTCCTGAAACAAGATACCTGACACCTAAAGTTAGGGAAGGAAAGGTTTTTTTGTTTTTTTTGTTTTTTTTTACAGTTTTTGGAGGTTTTAGTCTATAGTCAGTTGGCTCCAAGGTAGCGTGGCATGGCAGGGCAACCATTTATGGGGCTGCAAACAGCAAGGAGTGAGCCAGCAAAAAGAGAGAGAGACAGAGAGAGAGAGAGAGAGAGAGAGAGAGAGAAGAGAGACCTTCTTCCTGCCATTACATCATATCTTGACTCCACCCCTAGGTAGGTGTAGCACTCACACAACCAATCCGAGCACTAGAGAAGAAACCAATCACAATTGTTAGATTTGGTTAAGTTTATAATTCGTGAGGCTTGGGGATCACTGACATGAACTATGACTCTGTGATGTCTGAGCATGGCAGAATATGCAGGAGTCAAAGTCCTCGGCTGTCATGGTGTCTTGCTTTGAGGCAACATAGCCTCACAGACTGCTTGCTACCCTCAACTCTGGCTATTGGCCTAATGATTATTCTGTCCTTAAGCCAGCCAGTGGTCTCACCACAAGTCATATAGGCCTGGGACACACTCACAGTGTATTATATGCCAACTTTATATGCACAACAAGCTGCTCACATCAGCAAAAGTCCCCTAAAAATAGTTGTTGGTCTTGGTCTGGGCAGTGAACATTTCTTGAATATGACCTTAGAAGCACAGACAACAAAAGAAAAAATAAAATGCTTTAAGTCAAATTAATGAATCTTTTGAATGGAAAGGGTTACAATAAGCAGTTGATAAAAAAGAAAGAATTGGAAGAAATATTTATAAATCATACATATATATATATATATATACATACATGATTATCATATATATAAAAAGATGTTATCTGGATTATGTAAGCAATCTGAATAATTCAATAGTAAGTAAACTAATAATTAGAAAGCATTGGAGAGAGATCTAAAAACCATATCACAAAAGAAAGCAATTAAATGACCAAGAGACACCATCTAAACAAATGCCTAGCATCACTAAAGAGCTGGTAAGTGAAAATTAACCTCACAATAAAGTATCACCTTTAGATGTAAGAATAGCAAGAATCAGAATGTCAAAAGCTAAGTATTTTGGCGTGTATGTGTGTGTGTGTGTGTGTGTGATAGAAATAAACTGCAATCTCCATTGGTGTGAATGCAAATTAGTATGGATGGAAATGTAAATTAGAGCAACCACTATGTAAAAGAGTTCCTCAGACATTTACGACACTGAATTAATATATGGAAACTAAAATAGTCACACATCAAAAATAATAGAATTGTGTTTTTCAGCAGCTGGCATAGGAATAAATGCAGGAGATAACATTTAAATGATATAACTTTAGTCATTAGAGATGAACAAGTTTTAGAAACTTAATTTATAATTCATAGCTATGCTTGAATATTGTAGGTCTTACTTGCTTTCACTACATGGAAGTGATATATATATATGAGGTTGTGGGTGTGTTAATTATCATTTATTCATAATATATAGATATAATCAAACACGATCTTCTATACAAAAAATATGCAGTCTTTATTTGAACATTTTATCTTCAAAAATCATGTGTCAAAAACACTTCAATCTTTGTTAATCAAGACAAAATGTACAGTACATAAATGAAACTCTTAGTGGACATAAACACATGGGCTATGAGATGTGTATTTCATACGTCTCTGAAATTTAATTGAATATCTTTAAACAAAGTGTCTCCATTATCAGAGCAACATAGTGAAATACAATACATAAAACATGAGAATGAAATTTTTCTACATGATAGCATTGAACACTGGACTGCATATAGACTCCAAATCTGACTTGAATCAAAGAAGAAATCATTAACATCTAATGATAAGCATACTTTTTCCACATGCTAATGGGTGACTTGATAAGTTGAAAATGGTTTTTCTGTACACAGGCTCCAAAGTTTCTACTAAGTATGTATTCATACAAAATGTATTGGTTAAAGGCAGCATTATTTTGTATCATAGTTATAACACGTACGCATGTACTTTATTTTGCAAAAACAAGATCATTAAAGATGTCAATTACTCTTGGGAATTTATTTTAAATAACAGATTTATTGAACTAAAATTTTCATGCTTTACAAAATAAAACAGTGTATGATTCAGTGGATTTTACTCTATTGACAGAATTGTGCAAACATGACCATGATCAAGTTTAGAACATTTTGTTATCCCAAGATCAAACACTGTACTCACTAGTTTTCAACTAACAACTCTTCTGCAAATCTGGGCAAGCACTTCATATTTCTCTGTCTTGATATATTTTACTATCCTGGAAAATAATTTATTTTTAGTGGAAGACTTACCATGCTCATAGCAATAACGAAGAACTTAATGTTTCCAAAGATATGCAAAGTGAACTCTCATACCACAGCGAAGTGAAACTAGAAACTGGCAAAAGAAATATCCTTAGAATGTAGGAATTTTTTTCCTAAATCTTTTGTCCCATAATCTGTGTCTTATTTCATCCATTATTTACATATTAATTTTTTCTTATAAGGGAAATCATACAAGTTTCAGATTCTTCATGTGATTTAGTTGAGTTAACATTATGGTCTCAAGGTGCATCCATTTTTCTACAAGTGCCTCAAGATTACCTTTCTTTATAGAAGAGTAGTACTCCATTGTGTATAAGAATGAAATATATTCTTTCATCATTCATCTGTTGGTGAATATAGGCTGTTACACCAATTTAACTATTATGAATTGTGGTGCTATAAGCATAGGCACATATACATCACTGTGCTGTGATGTTTATAACTATTTTGGAAAGTTACCTAACAGATGAATAGCTGGGTCAAAAAGAATTTCTAGTTTTAGATTTTTGAGGAATCTCCATACTGATTTCCATAGTTGTTGTATGAAATTTCCACTCCCACCAACAATGAAGGCTTCCTTCCTGCTCATAAAATCATCAGTATTTGTTATTGGTTAATTTCTTGATGGAAGCTATTTTTTTCTTGGGTGAGATGGAATGTTAATATTGGTAAAATTTGCATTTCTTTGATGGCCAGTGATGTTGAATATTTTCTTTTATTTTTATTGGTTATTTGCATTTCTTCACCTGAGAAGAGTCTACATTTCAGATTTAGGTGTCTGCTTTAGGTGTCTGACTTAGATGTCTGATTTAGATGTCTGATGTTGATTGCTTTGAGTTTTTCATATATTCTTTATGTTATTCCTTTCTCTGAGGAGTAGTTGGCAAAATTTTTTGCTATAACATAGGTTGTATGTTTACTTTATTATAGGTTTTTTTGCTGTGTGAAAGCTCTTTAATGAGATTCCATTTGTTGAATTTTGGTATTATTTCTTGTGTAAATGTGGTTTTATTCAGAATATCTTTAATTACACCTAAGCCTGCAAGAGTTTTGTCTATTTTGTCTTCAAGCAGGTTAAATATTTCTGTTCTAAAATTGATATCTTTGATTGACTTTGATTTTATGGTAAGAGATATGGGTCTAAATTCAACTTTTGACATGTGCATGATAAATTTTAATGGTACCATTTTGAAAAGAAACTGTCTTTATTGCATTATAGACATTTGGTCCAATTGTCAAGGATACAGTAACTGTATACAATATACAGTATTTGTATGTTCTATGCTGTTCCATTGAACTACAAGTCTGTTTTATTTTCAGTATCATGATTTTATTTTTTTTCAATGTAGAATTGTAGTCTAATTTGAGATCAAGGATTGTGATGTCTCCTTCCTTACACCTGCTGCCCAGAATTGCTTTTGCTATTCAACATCTCCTCTGGATCCATATGAATTTTAGGACTGGTCCCTAGAGTTCCGTTAAAAAATACTTTATTGTATTTTGATTGAGATTGTATTAAAACTATCCTAGAATTTTGGTAGCATGCCCAATATAATTATATTGGTTTTGACTATCCAGGAACAGAAGATCTTTCATTTTCTGTTACCATCTTTGACATTCTTTTCAGGGTACTGTAGTTTCCTTGTAGAGATCTTTCACTTACTTCATTAGGTTAATTCCTAAGTGCTTCAGTTTCCTTTGTGCTTTTGTGAGGGATATTGTTTTCATATCTCCTCTTTCTGTGAGTTTGTTATTGCGGTATGTTGACTTAGCATCGCACTACCCTACTCAATTTGGTAATTAGTTCTAAGACTTTTGGTGGCATTTTTAAGTCCTGCCTTGTAGATCATCTCATTTACAAATCATAATAATTTATTTGATCTTTTCCTATCCATATCCCTTTAGTGTCTCTCATCTAATTACTTTAAGCAGTAATTAAAAAGCTATTTTGAACAAAACAATGATAATAGTGAACATGCTTCACTTATTCCTGATTTTTAAAGGAAATGTTTCAGCTTCTGTCCCTTAAGTGTAATGTTGGTCATTGGTTTGTGACAGATAGCTTATCAGATTAAGATAATGAACTTCTATCACTATTTTCTTGATGGTTCTTATTCTGAAGAGATGCTAAATTTTGACAATGCTTTTTCTGCAGCTATCAAAATGATCATATGGTTTTTGTCCTTACTTTCACTGATTTGGGGAATTAAGTTTATTGGTTTGTGAATGTTAAACCATCCCTGCAACCCTAGCATAAATCATAGTATGTCATGTTGTATGATCTTTTTGCTGATTTGCTGCATTCTGTTTCTCAGTATCTTATTGATAATTTCTACATCAGTGTTCATTAAAGAGATTGATCTGTAGTTCTTTTTTGTTAAATCCATTTCTGGTTTTGTAATCAGAGTTATAGTTGTTCCAGCAATATCTTCGGGAATACTACTTCTTTCAGAATTTCATCAAATATTTTGAAGAATATTACTATTATATTTTCTCTAATGTTTTAAAAATAAGCAGTGAATCCATGGAAAACTGCATTTTTATTAATTGGTAGTACTTTTTAATTCCATGTTCATTTTCATTGGCTGATGTTGGATTATTCAAAATATTTTTGTCACTCTTATAAAACCAACTTTTCAACTCACTGATTTTTGAATTGGTTTTGTTTTAGTTTCCACCCTATTCATTTTAATTTCCTTCCTTGTACTAGTTTTGTGTTTTGATTATTGCTTTTCTAGGAGCTTTAGTTGTATCATTATATCATTTATTTTAGCAATCCTGTTTTTCTAATGTAGGAATTCACTGATGTTAACTGTCCTCTTAAAACTGCTTACATTGGATCACATAAGTTCCAATATGTCAAACTGGTCTTGTCATTTGTAGTATCTTCTTTATTTTCAGCAATAATCCATTGATTATTGAAATGAGTATCTTTAAATTTTGACGTGTTTGCATAACTTCTGTGATATCTTTTATCATTGATTTCTAGTCTCAGTGTCCTTTGGTCTGATATTATGCCTGGGATAATTTGAGTCCTTTGGCATTTATGTAAGCGGGACGTATGGGCTGCTGTGTAGCCTGTTTTGGAGAAAGTCTCATGTGCTACAGGTGACTATATGTACCTGTTGTTTAGTGCAACACTGTGTATATAAAAACTAAGTCCATTTTTTGACATTTTGGTTAAGCTCTGGTTTTATTTTGTTTTCTTTTTGCCTATTTGATCAAATCTTTTTGACAATTGAGTATTTATATCCTCCACTACAATTGTAGTAATTTTTTTCCTCAAGAATCCTTTGCTTATTCCAGCTCTTTGCATTTGCATATAAATTTTATAATCATATTTTTAAAATTTTGTAAGGGATGCCACTGAATCTATAATTTTCTAGGAGTATTTTGATTTCATTTTATTTCAAAGAGAAAAAAACAATAAAAACAATGATACAAAATTTCAAAACAAGATAATAAGACAGTAACAATGGTTAATACAATGTATATTGTTATCATCAAAGTTGTTGCTTAGATAAGAAGTTACAAGCAAGAAAATTGATCAAAGTAAGAACATATATTTCTTTTCATATGGACTAATTAAAATTAGTAGCATAACTTTCCCTTCCTTCTGTTCTCCTTTCCCCCATCCAAGTGTCTCTTTCCTTTTGAATAGGTTCTTCATATTGCACAAATCTACTGTACATTTTGGATCTTATTTACTCTTCCAGCTTTTCATACTAGGGAGACAATATGATGTTCACAAGTGTGAGCTTGATTTATTTCACTTAGGAGTATGGTCTCAAGTTGTATCCATTTACCTATAAAAGTCTAAAGCTTATCCTTATTGATGGCAGAGTAGTAGTCCATTGTACACAAATAGCACATTTTTAAAATTCATTCAATGGTTGAGGGACATCTGGGTATTTTCAAATATGTACCTGTTACAAATTGTGCTGCTACAAACATGGATACATATATGTCACTGTGTTATGATATTTTTAATACTTTGGGGAAGGGACACAGAAGAATAACTGGATGTAGTGGAATCTCCAATCCTAGTTTTTTGAGGAATATTCATACTGAGTTCCATAGTGGTTCCACCCATTTACACTCCCACCAACAGTGGAGAGTTGTTCCAATTTGTACATTAAGCATAGGAGTCTTTAGGTGGAATTTTTGTGACTTATATATAGAGTAACATACCATCTGCAAATAATGATAATTTAACAGCTCTGTCAACATTTGATTTTGGTTGATTTCTTGATGATTGTCATTCTTTTTGGAGTGAGATAGAATCTGAGTATTGTTTTAATATGTATCTCAATGATATTGAACATTTTTTTAAATATTTGTCATTGTGTATTTCTTCTGAGATTTTCATATTTATCTCAGATGCCAGTTTTTGAATTGGGTCTTTGGATTTAGGGACTTTGAAGTTTTTCAATGCTTTTCATGCTTTAGAGATTAGTCTTTTGTCCAAGGGAGAGATGATTATATTTTCCCACTCTTTTTGCCTGTTGGTGATTTTATTGCTGTGTGAAATCTTTTTAAGAAGATGAAATCCCATTTGTTTATTCTTAGAAGTGTTTCCATTCTGGTCTGTGCATTGTTCTTGAAAAACATGCCTACATCTAAGTCTGGAAGATGTCTACTTTCTGTTCAAGTAGATTTAGTGTTTGTATATTAATATTTAAATGAGTATGTTGGTTCTTCCTATAGATGGACAAAAGATATACTTCCATTTTCTGATATCCTCTTTTACTTTTTTATTCAAGTTAATGTAATATTCAATATGTAGCTTTTTTACATTCACCATAGATTGATTCCTATTTCTTTTTCTTTTCTTTTTTGTTTTTTTGCATGCCATTGTGAAGGATTTAGTTTCTCCTCAGTGAATTTGTCCCTCAGTGAGATGTTTTGTTTTTGTACAGGAATGCTATTGATTTTGAGGGTTGATTTTGGATCCAGCTGTGTTAATCAATTTGTATATTAAGCATAGGAGTCTTTAGTTGGAATTTTTGTGACTCCAATATAGATTAACATGCCATCTGCAAATAACGATAATTTAAATTCTTCATTTTTTATACTTCTTCCTTTGAATTTTCTCTTTTCTAATTGCTGTTCTAATGTTTCCAGAAATATATTGATGAGGACTGGTCAAAGTGGACATCTTTTACTTTTTACTGATTTTAGAGTGAAAGATTTCAGCTTTTGATGATGTAGTGTGTTGTTTGTTACCTGTTGTTTTTTCGTAAGATTTTGATAAAGTCCATCTGTTTCAGCATTCTATAGGTTTTATTTTTCTTTACCATGAGTTGGTGTTTGACTTTGTCAAAAAATTTTCTGCATATTTTGATATGATCACTTGATTTTTGTCATTGGCACTGTTAATAAAGTGTATTACTTTTGTTGATTTGTTTATGTTGAACCATCCCTGCATGCCTGTGATGAATCGTAGTTGGTCATGCTGTATAATCTTCTTGATAATTGGCTGCATTCTGTTTATCAGTATTGTATTAAGAATTTCACATCTGTGTTCCTTAGGTAGATTGATCTATAGTTTTCATTTCTGGTTGTGTTTTCCTCTGGTTTAGGTTTCAGGATAGTACTTGATTTGTAGTATGATTTTTGCAGTATTGCTTTTCTTTCAATTTTGTTAAAGAGTTTGAGCATTGTTGGCATCAAGTCCTCTTTAAATTTTTAGGAGGATCCAACAGTAACTTCATTTAGTGCTGGGTATCACTTAATTGATAGGGCTTAACTGCATTTTCAATTTAAACAACCATTATCAGGTTATGTCGCATATGTAAATCTTCCTGATTCAGTTTTGGTAATTCATATGTGTCCAAGAACCTGTCCAACTCTTTTGTGTTTTCCATCTATTTAGCATGCAGTTTCTTAAAGTAGCTATTCATGATCTTATAAATTTCCCCTGGATTCTTTATGATTTCATCCTTATAATTTGTAATTGATTGAATTTGAGTCCTTTTCTCTCCTCCTTTTGATAAAGGTAGCTAGAAATTTATCAATTTATTTAATATTTCAAAGAACCAATTCTTCAATTCATTAATTTTTTGCATTTTTTCTTATTCTCACTTGCATTAATTTTTGCTTTGATCTTTACAGTTTCTTATCTCGTATGAATTTATTTGTTCTTCCTTTTCTAGGAGGTAGAAGTTTAGCAGTATGTGGTTTGTTTGAGCTTATTCTGTTTTCCTGATGTGGTAGTCTCCTGCTATAAATTTCCCTCAGACAAATGTATTAATTGTGTCCCATAAATTCTAGCATCTTAGTTAGCATTTTCATTTAAAGATAGATATTTAATTTCTGCTTCAATTTCCTCTCTGAACCATAGGTGGCTCAGCAGCGTGTTGTTTAATTTCCATGAGTTTGTGTAATTCTGGGCATTTCTTTTGCCACTGATTTCCTATTACATTGCTTAACATGTAATATGCATGGGGTAATTTTCATTCTTTACATTTATGTAAGCATGCTCAATGGAGTAATACCTGCTCTATTTTGGAGGATGACCCATGTTGAGGTGAGAAGAATGTATATGCTGACATTTTGAGGGGGGACACCCGGTAGATATCTACTAAGTTCATTTGATTACAGGTTTGTTTTAAATCTGATATTTCCCTGTTGGATTTTAATGCCTGTTTGATCTACTTGTGAAAGGTCCTCCACTACAATTGTATTGGTACTTATTTGATTTTTCATGTTCATTAATATTTGTTTTATGCAGTTGTGTGACCCAGAGTTTGGTGCATATGCACTTATGGATTGTATTTCTTGTTCTTGTAGTCTTCCTTTAACAAGTATGTAGTGTCCTTCTTTTTCTCTTTTGATCAGTCCTGTTTTGAAGGTTAGATTGTCTACAAACAGAACAGCTACTGCTGAAATTTTTTTGGGTTCCTGTCACATGGGACATTGAACTTCATCCTTTAACTTTCAGCTAAATGTGTTTCATAAATTCAGCATATTATTGGATCTTGCCTCCTAATCCATTCTGTCAGTGTGTTTCTTTTGATCTGTGAATTGGGTTCACTCATTTTTATGGTTACAATTGATATGTAACCATATTAACCACATATGTAACCATTATATTGGCTTTTTTTCCCATGTTATTTTCTTCTTGTTGGTCCTCTGTCTTTCTCCTCTGTGTAATTGCTTTTCCTGCTTGGGTGTTTGTTTCTCTTGGTGTTATGATTGTGTGCTTAAAATTTTTAAATTTCTTTTTTTAAATTTTTTTATTTGAAGAGAAAAAAACAGAAAAAGGATACAAATGTTACAGAATTTGAAGAAACAAGATAAACAGTAAGAAATCACTAGTTGATAAATTACATATTGTTTTTTAGAAATAGTTTTTCAAGTTAAAAAATTAAAACACACAGAGTGGACACTAAGCAGTGAAAGTGCAAACAGATCTTTTCAACAACCCAACAGGAACCTAGAAATATGGATATCAATACCACACACCTAAAAATACATGCAGCTATAACTTTATAGTGCTTCTTATTTCCTCTTATTTTAAAATAGCAATTATACATTTTTAAAATTTTATTTAAAGAGAAGAAAGAAATCAAAACAGAAAAAAGGGTAGCAACAATACAGAATTCTAAAAGAAAGAAAAAATAAGAAAGAAAAAAA
>PVLA01014314.1:0-31243 GCA_004027455.1 Hydrochoerus hydrochaeris | reverse complement strand
GGGGGGGGCCGCGGCCGGCGGGAGACGGACCAGGCCGAGCCCCGGCTGCCAGGCGGAAACAGGGTCCCTCCACCCCGTCCTCACCTCTGAGCATCGGCTCCGGTCGCGGGATGACGGCCACCACCACGGCCTCGTCATCGTCCTCGCCTTCCTCGCACTTGAGCGTCACCTCGAAGCAGTCGAGCGCGGCGCCCTCGGCCCTCAGGGCCATGGTACGGCCGGGGGGGCGGTCGCAGGGACCGGACGCCAGAGGACCGGCGCGCAGGCCTCGGTGCGCCGCCAGCAGCCTCCTGCGCCCGGGACCGCGCGGGGCCCTCGGCCCACCCCTCACAGCCCGCCGCCCGGCCAGCCCGCGAGACAGGCCCGCGCGCGCCGCGACCCCGGGCGGGGAGGGCTCAATCCGGGGCTCGGCCCCACCTCTCGCTTTTACGGACGCGCTGCGTCGGAGCCCGCCGCCTGGCCC
Organism: Hydrochoerus hydrochaeris; assembly: GCA_004027455.1. NCBI lineage: Eukaryota > Metazoa > Chordata > Mammalia > Rodentia > Hydrochaeridae > Hydrochoerus > Hydrochoerus hydrochaeris. The sequence continues at coordinate 30,780 of PVLA01014314.1, read as the reverse complement.
CGCCCCGGCCCGGCCCCCGCAGCCAATCACGTGCGCCCCCCGCCCTGCCACGAGGCTCGGTTAAAAATCCGCGTGGGCCGGGACTCTGTGCTCCCGGGGCGGCGCAGCGGCCCGCGTCCCACCAAACATCCAACCCAGAGTTGGTGCGAAGCGCGCCACCGGGTGTCCAGGCTTTTGATCGGGGTCACCTCTGCCTTTCCACGGACAGGTCACTCGGCGTCCGGGGAGAAAAGAACGGTGGAAGAGTTCAGGCGAATTCCCTTTCAGTTTGCCAGTTCAGTGATCTTGGTCACGTCGTGTGTACGTAACGAGCTCATCCATTCTTTGAAACCCCTCTGGACAAGAGCCTTAAAAGGGACCTTAAGGAGTGTGGGTGTTCATAAACCACCTGGATGCTTAGATTTCCTTGTGTGGTTTGGTTTAATTTTTGGTACTGTAGATTGACCTCAGGACACACTGAACTACATCCCCAGCCCCACCCTCTCTTTTTAAAATTTTGAGACAGAATCTCACTACATCATTCAGGCTGGGCTGGAACTTGGGATACTCCTGCCTCAGCTTCCTAGGGTGCTGGGATTCCAGTATGCGCCAACCCGACCATGATTTCTGTTTTTTAAGCCTGAGTCCAGTGACTGTATGGTCTTACCTAAGGACGCTGCAATACCTTGAGATCCCCAAGACGAGAGTCCAGTTGCTGTGACACAGCAGCATGCAGCATGCTATGGCGGAACCTTACCTGTGTAACCCAAAGACCCCACTGGAGACTTGTGTTGAGAAAACCCAAAATGGCTGACATTGAGCCCCAGCCTAGTGCTATAGACCAGACACAGTAACTTAGGATCATCTGGAAGCATAGGTGAATAAGAAACGAGGAACAAATTGTGGACTAGTCTATAATGGTAATAGTACTTTTTTTGGTCTTCACTTTGATACTGGAGATTGAACTCAGGGCTTTGCACCATGCTAGGCAAGCCAATCCCTACCCTCAACCCTTAATATATATATATATATATATATATATATATATATATATATGTATATGTATATATGTATATGTATATATATTTTTTTGGCTCTTTTGCAATACATAATACATTCATCAGGGAGAGTTGGTACATACACATTTTATTTATTTGTTATTATTATTATTATTTTGGTCTTTTTGAGACAGGGTCTCTCTATGCAGTTCAGGCTGGCCTTGAGTTCACTTTGTAGCTCAGGCTGGTCTGGAACTCGCAACGATCCTCCTGCCTCAGCCTCCCAAGTGCTGGGATTACAGGCGTGAGCCACCATGCCCAGCACATACACATTTTATGTTTTAGTCTTTTTTTATTTCCCCCTCCTCTCCCACCTTTTTCCTGTATTCCTGGGTCCCTTTGCTATCTGCAAAAAGTCTGTCTCCCTGTTTCCTGTTGTCTGTCATTTATAAAAATTATTTTGTGAGAGGGTCTTGCTAAACTCCCCAGGCAGTTCTGGAACTTGAAATCCTCTCGCCTCAGTCTCCTACCTAGCTGGGATTATTAGTATTAGCATTATATCCAGCCACTGTATATTTTTTAAGAGAAATTTTTATTTCCGTCTAGTTGTGGTGGCGAATGCATGTAATCCCAGCACTCAGGAGGCTGAGGCAGGAGAATTACTGCGAGTTTGAGGCCAAGCTAGACTACATAATGAGACCCTGTCTCAAATAAATTTTTTTAAGTGTAATTCAGATTCATCTTAAACTCACACTGTAGCTGGGCTTGGTGGCTCATGTCTGTAATCCCAGCACTCAGGAGGCTGAAGCAGGAGGATTGTTGCGAGTTCGAGACCAGCATGGGCTACAAAGTGAACTCAAGGCCAGCCTGAGCTGCATAAGAAGACCCTGTCTCAAAAAGACAAAAAAAAAAAACAAACCCTCACACTGTAGCCCAAGCTGTCCTGGAGCTTGCAGTGGCCTTTCTGCCTCAGCCTCCCCAATTCTGGGATTACAGGTGTGTTCCACCAGGTCTGGCTAAAGAAATTTTGTTTTGTTTTTTGATACTGGGAACTGAACTCAGGACCTCGTGCTTGCCAGGCAGGTGCTGTGTGCCGCTGAGCTACATCTCCAGCCCTGGCTAAGAAAATTTTTAAGTGTGTCTAATTCTTTTACTGGAGCGAGGATCTTGTCCAGGTTCTTGATTTCCTGAAGAAACAACTGAGCAAGACACAAGTAGCAGCAGAATCAAAGATTGCTTTGAAATTAAAAATACACTCCAGAGTGGAGCCAATGAGATGAGGGTCTCCTGAGAGAACTTGATGCTGCGGGTTTTAAGCATTAGGATTTGCAGAGGGGCTGAGGAGTTGGCTTGGCCTGGTTTGGTGCAGAGCGGCTTGGCTTGGCTCCTGTGGAGGTCAGCAGAGTTTTCTACATTTGACAGTCCTTGGAAGAGCTGTCACGGTGTCCAAGACCAGGACGGTGAAATCAGCATGGCTGATGGGATGGTGAATAGGGATGGGGTCAGGCAAAGTTTGCTGAAGGCCACTGGGCTCATCCTGGAGACTTGCTGTGTGTAAGCTGGATTACTTGGTTACTTTCTCCCATTGTGCCCTGGTCCTGGCCTAATGTTTAACTCCTGAGGTGGGCCAAGCCCAGAAAGTAGGATCCGAGGTTGGTCCTTCCTTCTTTTGCCAGCTGTTTCCTTGGTTACCGCCTTCTTCACTACATACTTCACAGACTGCCAGGGAAGGCACAGTAGCACTGAGCCTCCTTGGCTAATTCCTGCTTCATGGCATGCTGCGCCATTTGCCAGGCTTTGTCCTGCTCTATGCTGTGTTACAGTGGACTGTCCCCTTGATACAGACCATAAGATGACAAACCTGGGCCTTAAGCCTGATACTTTTGTGTGTGTGTATGTGTCTTTTTGAGACAGGGTCTTACCATACAGTTCAGGCTTGCCTTGAACTTACTGTGTAGCTCAGGCTTCCCTCAAACTCTCAGCGATCCTCCTGCCTCAGCCTCTCAAGTGCTGAGACTACAGGTATGTGCCACCATTACTTGTTAAAAGCCTCCTGCAGACCTGAGCCTGCTTCTCTTTCTCAAGAGAAAGAGAGTGGCCTCATCCCTCACTTCTCTTGCTTTCTCTTGCTAGGGGATAGGCTTGATCTTTCTCAGAGTTGTGCTATCTTTTGTTTTTTTCTTATTTTTAAATAAAGCTTTTATCCTGTAAATGTATACTGTTGCCGTAGTTTTCATTTCCAACATTACTAAAGCAAGGACTCATACTAGCTGAAGACACCCTGAAGGGGGCAAATTCTCCCAGGACAGCTGGCTTTGGGCCTGGGTTGGCCAATGGACGCTATGAAAAGGAGAAAGCCTGGTCTGTCTGTCTCTAATACTCTGCATTCAGTTCCTGCTGTGGTTCCTGTTTTTCCACTTAAATTACAGTCCCAATATGATCCCAAGACATGTAGTAGACCTTATTTCTTGGTCCTCTGAAGCTTTGCTCAAGACCATATTGTCTGTGTTTTATAAAGCAGTGAGGCTTAAAGAGTTAAATGACTCACCGAGGTAACAGAAGAACCCTACTTCATCCAATCTGGGGTGAACTTTCCCCCCATCTGAGATAGGTGCACTTTTTTTTTTTTAAATCACTACCAGGGATTGAACTCACGACCGCGTGCTTGCAAGGCAGGCGCTTATGCCACAGCCCCGATAGGTGCACTTTCTATAATCAACATCAGTGTGAAGTTTTAGGAAACAGAATAAGGGGATGAGAGTACAGCTCTGTGGTAGAGCGCTTGCCTAGCACTTGGGGTGGGGATCCAACCCTCAGGGCTCAAAACAAAACAATCCCTCAACCCTGAACTGTCCTGTTTCTTTCTTTTGGGTGCTGGAGTTCAAATGCAGGCATTTGTGGGCCCTGGGCAATCACAGAGCTATACCCCTAGTCTGTCTGTCTGCCTCTCTCTTCCTGTCTAGGGATTGAACCCACTTAGCTACATCTGTATGCCATTTTTATTTTATTTACTTATTTTGTTTTTTTGAGACAGGGTCTTACTAAATTGCTGAATTTCCCAGGTTGGACTTAAACTCAAAATCCTCCTGCCTCAGCCTCCCAGAGTGCTATAATTACAAGTGTGCACCATCACACCTGGCTCCACATTAATTCTATTTTATTTAGTTATTCTTGAGCCAGGGTCTCACAGTGTAGCTCAGGTTGGCCTTGAACTCACTATGTAGACTAGGCTGGCCTCCAACTTGCTGCGCTCCTCCTGCCTCAGCTGCCCCAGTGCTGAGATGACAGGCATGCGCCACCATGCCCAGCCCCACACTATTTCTTGACAGCTTCAGTCCAGAATGGGTCCCATTACCCTCACGCCTCCACAGCACTGGTGAAGGAAGCCCAAATTTAAGAAGCTTCCTTAGGGTGCCCTGAGTGTTTCCTTGGGTACATTTTTCTTTACCTCAGTGAGCTAAACCTAGCCTAATGTTTTTTGTCTATGGATGTTTTTTGATTCCCTATTGTTTTGCTTTGAAGTGCTGTATCACTTTCACTGTTTTGTTTTGATTGGCTTTATTCTGATGTTCTTTGCTTACCTTAACCAACTTATTTTACTTACATTTTCGTTTTTATATGTAAGTCGAGGAATAGGTAATAAAAGCTTATGTCAAAATATTGCTAAATCTATTAAAAATATTGCTAGGGCCAGGGATTTAGCTCAGTGGCATAATCACCTGCCTTGCACTTGCAAGGTTGTGAGTTCGATCCCCGGTACAAAAAAAAAAATTATATATATATATAGCTAAGTCTAAAAGAGAGTATTTATTTATTTATTGGTACCTGGGATCAAATTCACAACATCACACATGCCAGGCAGGCACTTGTGCCACTGAGCTATATTTGTCTTTTTGTTTTTTGTTTTTTCTTTTTTTTATTTAAAGAGAAACAAAAGCATGTAAAGGGTAGAGATAATAGAGAATTTAAAAAAAAAAAGATAATAAGAAATCACTAGTTGATAACTTACATATTGTCCTCTTAGAAATAGTTGTTCAATATTTTTTTTTTTGAGGCATTGTCTATGTAAACTAGACTGGCCTCGAACTTGCAGTGATCCTCCTGCCTCAGCTTCCTAATGTTATACTAGCTGAGTTAATTAGAAATATTATAGGTGTGTTCTGGGGTTTAGCTTAGGTGGCTAAGGGCCCACCCTGGTTAACGTGAGGTCGTGAGTTCCAACCCAGGTGCAGCACACACAAAAAAGAAATATTATAGGCAGTCAGACAGGGTAGGCCCTCAAAGGAGCCAGTGCAAGAGACCAGATACTTTGCAAGTGAGGGGAAGACAGACTCCTTCTTTGCAGGCCAGATCTCCAAACAAAAGACAACAGAAATGCAGCCACACCCTAAGCACAAACCTCAGGGATGGATATCTAAATAGTATCATTTTTTTTTGTCTTTTTGAGACAGGGTCTCACCATGTATGTAAAAGTTCAGGCTGGTCTTGAGCTCACTTTGTAGCCCAGGCTGGTCTTGAACTCACAAGGATCCTCCTGCCTCAGCCTGGGATTACAGGCGTGAGCCACCACATAAATATCTTTTCTTCTATATGTGTTTTTTTTTGTTTGTTTTGTGCCAGGAATCAATTCATGACCTTGGGCTTGCCAGGCAGGCATTATACCACTGAGCTAAATCCCTGGCCCAGTATCATCTTGATACCTTGATCACCCTGAGGAAACCAGAAGGAGCCAGTAATCCAAATGCCCATGGGTAAAGGCCCTGTTCCCCCATGCTATGTGACTGGCTTCCCTACTGGATCCCAATTTAATCCGTCTTACCTGAGCAATTGCACTCATGATCGTATTGACCATGGTCCTGTCCCACCTCAGGCCCACTGCCTTGTGAGTTTCCATTATTCCCTACCATGGATCAGCCTCACCTATGGTTTTGCTCTAAAAAATCCCTGGAAAAGGCAGGGTCCTTGGCAGCCCACTCGGGATCCCTTCTGTCTCTCTCTGACAGAAGCTTTCTTTTTCCTCAATAAATACATTCTGTTCTTAACCTCCTTTGTTCCTAAAATTCATTCTTCGATTTTATTTATTTATTTGTTTATTTTCATTCTTCGATTTTAGAGAACACAAACTCGTCCTGGACATCTAGTAGGCTGGGAGTTTCTTTCCCCTATATCACTAAGTGCTGGGATTTCAGGCTGCACCACTGCACCTGGCCCTTGGGGGGGCCCTTTTATACTGATGATTCCCTATTGTTTTGCTTTGAAGTGCTGTATCACTTTCACTGTTTTGTTTTGATTGGCTTTATTCTGCTTTATTTTGTTTGGTTTTGTTCTCTTTAAAAAAAAAGCGCAAAAATAAATAAATAAATAATAAAAAAGTCCTTTTAAATAATTATAAAATAAAATTCAAATGATAAGAAATTGTCATGTCACTGTGGTGGCATTTTTCCTGGGGAGTATATAAAATAATGGTTCTTGCAGTGCAGTGTCCTAGGGTTAGTGGGAAGAGGTCAGCTGCAGCGGCTAACCTGGTTCTGCCAGCTGTCTGCCCATTGAATCTGCTTCCGACACTGCAGTACCAGGCTGTCTTGGAGGGAGTTGTAGTGCTTCAGTGAACAGAAGAGCACTCAACACCGTCAGCTGTAATACAGATATGCAGAAACCAAAACAAACACCCGTGATTCCCTCTGTCTGCCACACTCAGGGCCCTTCTTGAAGACACCTGCCCCCAGGCAGGAAGCGCTCATGGGGCTTTAGGGGAACCCTCAGGGCTGGGTTCAGGAAGCTCTTTCACAGCTAGGTGCTACCAGGGCCCTCCAGGAAGACTGGGTGTTGCAAATGTTGATTCTGCCCCAGGGTGGGCAGAGAAGGTGGAGCACGATTAGATAAATTCTCTCTTCTGATCTTGAGAATTTGCCCTTGGAATCTGAGATTCCTAAAACAGGGGCAGGACAACGTGGAGTTGGGAGAGACAGGATTCAGTGATTACCAGCTCTGGACCAGTCCCCAGACTTCTAGCCCCTAGGCTAGAAGCCCGAGCTGTGCTAGGATGAAGCATTCCCTTGACATGGCTGTCATCGTTGGTGGCATTTTAGGTTCCTGATGACAAGGTAGGACCGTGAATGGACTATGTCAAGTTTGAAAGGAGGACGGGCTGTAAGCTGAGGGAGTGGGCAGGGCTTCACGTCTACCTGACCAAGCCTTCTGTAGCTTTCTTCACCTGAAACCACTACAGAGCTTCCTTGTTTAATGAATGAGTTCCGTTCGTTAAATGCGTTGGTCAGTAAGCAGGGATTTGTATGTAGTATTCACAATGTTCGGGACAAAGAAATAGTTAAAGGAAACTCCCAACTTGATGACTTTGCTTTTATTTGCAAAACTCTCACGTGCAGTACTGTAATGTATAACAACATAAAGCCACAGTATTGTGCAGTACAAATAGCAAAAATTACAGCACCGTATAAGCAAGTGTACTATATAAGAAAAAGATACTGAGGCTCTATCAACAAGATGTGCAGAATTGTACCCAGAAAAGGTAGTTTGTAAGTCTGAATAATTGTTAAACAGGTAAGTCATGAAATGAGAAATACCTGTATAAGCCTTTTGCTGGGAAGTACATGTAGCCAGAGCTATTTAGGAGGAGGATCTCTTGAGCCCAGGAGTTCCAGGCCAGCCTAGACAATATAGCAACTCTTAAAAGAAAAACCTTGGTGTGTTGGTGTATGCCTGAAACCCCAGAACTCTGGGAGGCTGAAGCAGGAGGATCCCAAGTTTGAGCCCAGCCTGGGCAACTTACTAAGCCTGACAACTGTCTCAAAAAAAAGATTGGAGATACAGTTCCGTCTGAAAGCTGTGGGTTCAATTTCTAATATTGCAGAGGTTTCAGTTTATAACCAGCTGGCTCCAAGGCAGGGCGGCGTTGCAGAGGGGAAACCGCTCATGACAGAGCAGGCAGGAGGCTGCAGCGGCCAGCTTGCCTTCCCTCTCTCCCGTTATATTCTGTCCGTCTGTCCAGGCTGTGATCCTCTTGATTGGTGCCACCCAGACCCAGGATGGGGCTTCCATCATCCACACCCAGAACTACGCGTTAGCTGTCATGTACCCATTATCCACACCTGGATACAAGCTGTCACACAGAGTTTGATCCTCGGCACCACAAATAACAACATGAAACTTAATGAACTACGCCATGTAGTGAGAATTCCAGCTCCTGGCGAGGCTGACAGGAGACTAGCACATTCCAGGCCATCATGGGCTAGAAATTAGGAAAACCTTGTCTCAAATTAAAAGGTCTGGGGATGTAGCCCAATGGTAGTATTTGCCCAGCACGTACAAGGTTTGGGGCTCAACCCTTGGTACTGAAAAAACAAACAAAAAACCTTAGCAGACTCACTCCTAGGTGAACCTTTAGTCAGTTTATGCATGTTGTCAAAAGTCTACCTTCTCAGTTGGGGATTTAGCTCAACAGCAAAGTGTCTGCTTGGGAAGTACAAGGTTGTGAGTTCCATGCCTGGTACAAACAAGAAAAGTCGCGGGCGTGGAGACTCACACCTGTAATCCCAGCACTCGGGAGGCTGAGGCAGGAGGATCATGGGGAGTTCGAGACCAGCCTGGGCTACAAAGTGAGCTCAAGGCCAGCCTGAATGACATAGTGAGACCCTGTCTCAAAAAGACGAAAAAAAAAAAAAAAAGAAAAAGAAAAGAAAAGGTCTACTTTCTCTTAACTTCTGCCTCAGTTGGGGACACCTCTGTTAAGAGGGGTCACACTGTGCTGTAGTGTCCCTAATATTGGTCTGCATATTCTAGTCCTTTATTGTCTGGGCTTCTGGAAGTTGGGTCCTTTTTTTTTTTTCTGTTCTGTTCTTTTTTTTCAGTATCAGGGTTTGAATCCAGGGATTTCACACTGAGCTACATCCTCAGCTCTTTTTTTTATTTGTTTCTTTCAAGACAATGTCTCAGGAAGTTCACTGAGTTGCCCAGGCTGGGTTCAAACTTTTGATTGTCCTGCCTCAGCCTCCCAGAGTGCCGGGATGACAGTGTCTCCAGGCCTGGCACAGGCCTATTCCGGCCCATCTTTATGGCTCCAGCATTCGTCCAGGCCCTATGCTGTTAGCCAGCTCGGGACCTAGTCTTCAGGGTTCTTCCGTGGTTGTAAATATAGAAACGAGAAGAGACAAACAGAAGGTGAGATTTATAGGCTCAGGGAAATTCAAGGGTGGGCTGAAGGCCCAACAGTGCGAAGGGCAGGGCTGCAGCAGTGTTTGAGAATAACCGGACCAGGACCTGAACGCCACCGGAACATCCTTTCCATCCCTGCTGTCTGCGTGCTCTCTTGAGCCCTGGCCACCTCTCTCCTTCAGATCGGTTTTTCCACGTGGCGAGACGTGTGGGCACTGTTTCCCACAGGTGAGGAGGCTGAGGCAGGAGAATGGCTGTGAGTTGGAGGCCAGCCTGGGATATGTAAGTGAGCAGTGAGTTCAAGGCCAACCTGAACTGCATAGCAAGACTCTATCAAAAATGCCAGTAGCCTTTCAACTTCCACTTGACAAGGGACGAACAAGAGAATACAGAAAAATCTCAACCGGTTGAATATAATCAGAACTTCTGTAATGAATGAATGAAAATAACAGTAGGAACGCTAGAAATAACCAAAATGTCCAAAAGTAGACACTGGCCAATTAAATAGTGTTGTTAGGTGTGATGGTTGATGGTTGCATCAACTCCAGTAAGAGGAGTCGGGCTAAATCAGCTCAGCAGTTCCCTGTTCGAGGGCAGCTGGTCACCTGGGTGGAACAAAGGGGCAAAGGAGGACAGATTGCTCCTGTTTCTCTGGAGGAGCTCTGGTCTTCTCCTTCACTTTGGACGCCATCTCCTGGGTTCTGGCGCAGACCCTTTGGTCTTCCGGTGTGGACCCCTCAGCCTTCTGCAGTCTTAGACCCATGGGCCTCCAGATCTGGGCTCTGGGGACACTGCAGTGAGCACCACACCCATGGAGTCAGACCTGCTGTGCTTTTCCACCCCTGCCTCTGTGAGTGGCCACTGTAAACCAACCGTGCAGACTGTTTTGTTTTGTTTTGTTTTTTGAGACAGGGCCTCACTATGCAGTTCAGGCTGGCCTTGAGCTGCATAGTGAGACCCAGGCTGGTCTCATAAGGATCCTCCTGCCTCAGCCTCCCGAGAGCCAGAATTACAGGTGTGTGCCACCATGCCCAGTTTAGATTCTTTTCTTTCCTCTCCTACCAAGAATTGAACTCATGACCTCGCGTTTGCCTGATGGGTGCTGTGCTGTTATATCCCCAGCCCCTGCTTGTAGATTTCTGTATATTTAGTTTTTTCTTTCTGTCTCTTTTTGTACATTTGTATATCTTGTTATGTCCGTTTCTCTAGTAAACACTGGCTAATACAGTAGACAACACAAACAAAGGAATAGATGTCCAGATTGTAATAGTGTGAAAAGGCATTTATGGAAAGTGTTAAGTGTGAAAATCCACACATTTGTAGAACTGGGACTTGGTTGAAGCAAAATCTACATATTTATACAGATTGGAAGTAAACATGAGAAAGGGAAATAGATCTTTTATGTCAGAATTGTTGGTGAAAAAAGCTTATAAATATTCAAAGTGCAGGAAGTATCATAAAATTAATACAAATATTAAAAATAATGGTCTCTGTATATAGAAAGAGATTAATGAATTTTTTTGAGGCAAGGTTTAGTTCAGCCTGGCCTTGAGCTCATTAGGTAGCCTAGGCTGGCCTCAAACTTGCAGTGATCTTTCTGTCTCAGTTTCCCTAGTACTGGGATTACAGGTGTGAGCCACCACACCCAGCTATGAAATTTTAAATGATAATAAGGGTCACACACACACACAAATATCTATATATGTCATGACAGCTTTTATGTTAAAAATTGAATTAAGGTGGGCCAGGCATGGTGGTGCACATCTGTAATCCTACCACTGGGGAAGCTGAGGCAGGAAGATCACTGCAAGTTTGCAGCCAGCCTGGGCCACATATAGCTGGATACATAGCTCAGCAGCACAGCACCTGCCTGACAAGCAGACATCATGAGTTCCACCCCCGGTCCCTCCCCCTAAATATTTTAAAAGTAATAATAATCTTTTTTTTTTTTTTTTTTGGTAGTGAGGATTGAACTTATAACCTTACACTTGCCAGGCAGGCACTTACACTACTGAGCTAAATCCCCAGCAAAAAAAAAGATTATGTATGTAAGAAATGGGAATGAACACCTAGTTATTAACATTAACACTGAATGGTTGGGTTATGGTAAATTCTACATTTATTTATTTTCAAATTCATTTTACTTCAAAGAGAAAAAAAGAAACAAAAAATAAGACAAAATTTCAAAGCACGTCAATTAGGGGATTTATTTGGTTTTTTTGAGACAGGGTCTCATTATGCAGTTCAGGCTGGCCTTGAACTCACTATGTAGCTCAGGCTGGACCTGAACTCTCTGGTCCTCCTACCTCAGTCTCCTGAGTGTTGTGATTAAAGTCATGAGCTACTATGTCAGGCAATATTTACATTTTAAAGTTTTCCATACTATGACTTTTTTTTGCAATAATGAGATGTTCCTTTTTTAAAATTTTTAAGTCTTGTGGTAATGAGACTAGAGCCCAGATCCTCAAGAATAGTAAGCAAGTACCCTACCGCTGAGTCATGACCCTAGCACTATACAGTCTTAAAAACGTCAGTTTCAATTTAAAAAAGTCCTAATGCAGCAGACATTAGACAAAGAGGTCAGTGTTTTTGACCTGTCCCCAAATGTCTCATGAAGCAGGAATGATGCGATTCTTGCCCAGCAACCGCAGTCTACTGATTTATTTTTAACAACTATCTTACCTCCACCTGTAGTTAATTATATGCCCCGCCTCCTTGCCTTGAGATTTTTTTCAGAGCCTCCCATTGGGTAGTAAATATTCCCCTCCTCCTCACCCAATTTTGGGCGAGGCCATGTGACTTGCCTTGGCCAATGGAATGCCAGCCAGCATCTTTATATTGAAAGCTAGGCCTTCCCCAAGGCTGTGGAGATTTGGGTGATGTGGTTTGACCTCTCACCCTTGAAGGGTCTGTCACGAGGAGGGCAGTGCTGGACAGTGGCTCTTGCTTAGCCAGGAATAAGAAACACCTAGGGCAGACCCAAATCCAGCTCAATCCAGAGCTGAGAGGTCAGCTGCCCTGGTGGAGCCCTAGCTGACCTGCTGACCTACTGACCTGTGAGCAAGATCTAGATGTTTGCTGTTGTCAGTGACTGAGTTTTTTGGTTTTTTTTTTTGTCCCGGGGATCGAACTCACAACCACGTGCTTGCAAGGCAAGCGATAAGGCCCGTAAGCTAAATCCCTGGCTCTGGAGCTATTTTTACATAGCACTGCCACAGCAAAAAGCTGACTGCTACTCCAGACACTGCATCCACTCCCTATCGCCTTGTTCTCTTCTTTTTTAATCTTATGAAGATAATGGTGGCAATGGGGGAAGATTGAGGGATTTTCAAAAATTGAGATTTTCAGGTCTTTAAAAGTTTTGGAGCATGGTGTGATGGTGGTGTGTCTCTGTAATCCCAGTACTTTGGGAGACTGAGGCAGGAGACTCACAGGTTTGAACCTCCTGGACAATTTAGTGACTTCACTTCATTAAATGAGATATTATGAGACAGGGCCTCACTATGTAGTCCAGACTGGCCTTGAACTCTCTGTGTAGCCCAGGCTGGCCTCAAACTTGTGGCAATCTCTCTGCCTCAGCCTCCCAAGTGCTGGGATGGCAGGATGTACCACCAGACTGACCAATTATGAAGGATTTAGATGAGATCACGGAAGGCTTTTGTGACTTGCTTTTTTTTTTTTTTTTTGGTACCAGAAATCAAACTCAAGACCTTGGGCTTTCCAGGTAAGCACTGTGCCTCTGAGCTATGTTCTTGGCCCCCAACTTGCTTGTTTCAGTTAGCACAATATTTGCCAGCTCATCTATGTCTTTTTTTTTTTTTAATTTATGTCTTAACATGTATAAGAACTTCACTTCTTTCTCTTTACTGGGTAAGAGTCAGTCCTGGGTGTGTTAGGCACTTTCATTCCATTCATCAGAGACGGGGCAGTGGGTTCTATCTACCACTGGCTACTGTGAACAGAGCTGCTATGAACATTTTGTGTGCAAGTTTTTGTTCGGACATCTGTTTTCCATTCTTTTGGGTCCCTGCCTGGAGTGGAATTGCTGAGAGATGTGATAATTCTGTCTGACTTGCTGGGAGGCTGCCAGACTTTTTCCCACAGCTGCTACATGACGGGTTCTCACCGCAGTGCGAGAGGGATCCAATGTCTTTGTATGCCTGCCAACACTTGTTATTGTCCATCTTTATATTGCAGCCATCCTGGTGGCACAAAGGTGCACCAAGGTGTCGGGATGGTTTGCTTTTGCATTTCCATAGTGAGTAACGACATAAAGCATCTTTTCATTTATTTTTGGCCCTATCTTCTTCTTCTTCTTCTTCTTCTTCTTCTTCTTCTTCTTCTTCTTCTTCTTCTTCTTCTCCTTCTCCTTCTCCTTCTCTTCTCCTTCTTCTCCTTCTTCTTTTTGGTTCAGGGATTGAATCCACAACCTTGCACTTGCCGGGCAAGCGCTTGTGAAGCTGAGCTAAATCCCCAGCCCCAAGGCCCTATCTTCTTTAGACACATGTTTATTCAAGTCTTTAAAAAAATTTTATTGTTGTTTTCTAAGATAGGGTCTCACTTGTCCAGGCTGGCCTTGAACTTGTGGTGATCCTCCTGCCTCAGCCTCCTGAGTGGTGGAGTTACAGTCATGCACCACCATGCCTGGCCATGTTTATTCAAATCTTTAGCTCCTTTTGAAAATAAGGTTATGAGTCTTTATATTATGGGGTGGTAATAGTGCTTTGTTCGTTTTCTCTTGAGATAGGGCCTTGCTATTAGCTCAGGTTGGCTCCTGCCTCAGCCTCCTGAGTGCTGGGGTATAGGCATGCACCACCATGCTCTGCTGGTGGTCAAAATATATGGCGAATGTTTAAATTTTTAAAAAAATTATTACAGTGAAAGACACATTGCCATGCCATTAATCTCCCTCAAAATAACTCCTATTGCTGGGCATGGTGGTCTGTAACCCCAGCACTCAGGAGGCTGAGGCAGGAGGATCATGGCAAATTCAAGCCAGCCTGCACAACATAGCCAGCCTCTGTCTCACAAAACCAGTAATAATAACAATGGAATCTAGGAATCCATATTGATTTATTTAAAAACTTTTACTTACGGGCATGTATGTGTGTAAGGTATGTATTATATATTTTTTGTAGTGCTGAGGATTGAACTTGGCACCTCACATGCTAAGCAAGTAGCCAAGCCCTCTACTCCCAGGGCAGCTCTCTGGGGTTGTGGGACAGGAGATGCTGGTGAGAGGATGGAGAAATAAAGATGAGACAATATACAGAAAGTGGAGCTTTCTCTCTGGCTGAGAGGAAAAGGCCTGCTCAAACGCCCTGGCCTATTTGTACACTGAGGGGGTCGGGGTCAGTTTCAATCCCTTTGCCTAGCAACTTTTTTGCCTGGCTTGCTTGGGCAGCCTGTGTGTTCTAGGAGCTGGAACAGCAGTGGCTCACCTCAGCCTTGCTTTAGTCCCCAGCCTGTGATCCATCTCCAGCATCAGTTGCTCCCCGGACTCTACCACTGTACACCCTCAGGTCTATTTCTTTCTTTTTTTTTTTTCCTCTGGAGTCCAGACCTGGAACTCAGTACATAGCATAGGCCGGCCTTAAAGTTGCAGCAGTCCTCCTGCCTCAGCCTCCCATTGTCCTATTTTTTTTTCTTTTTTTGTACCAGGGATCAAACTCATGACCTCATGCTTGCCAGGCAGGTGCTTGTGCCACTAAGCTATATATCCTTAAAGCTTATTTGTATTACTATTTCTTTCAGTTTTGAGAGTCTGGCTATGTTGCCCAGGCTAGTCTCAAACTCTTAGGCTCAAGGGATCCTCCTCCCTCGGCCTCCTGAGTGCTGGGACTACAGGTATGCACCTCGGCACCTGGCTTAGGACTCTCTCTTGGTAACCAGCACTACCGGTGATTCCTTATGCGTATTAATATTTGCAAATACTGAATGAAGAGCTTTTTTCAGAAGGAATTTACATTGCAAGAGAGCAGAGATTCCAATTGCAGTCTGGCTGCAGCTTCTCTGGTAGCACCCAGCAAAGCCGGTCATGCCACTGCCGCGCCTTCTCTGGGATGTCCTCAGGGCTTCTCAGGTTGCCCCAGCTGGAGAACCTGAGCTTCCTCCTTAGCCTAGGGCAGACAATTCCTCGCTCCCTAAGGAAGGCCCCACCCCTTTGTAGGGGAGGAGGCTTCAACTTCCGGGTTCCTTCCTGCATCCTGTTGTCCAGAGCTGGGTCCCGGAAGGACACCACGTCCACTTCCTGCCAGCGCGGGGTGTGGGGACGCCTGGTGCCTAGACCCTGCTCAGCGAGGAGCACACAGCACCCACCGGCTTCGGTCCAGTTAGAAGAGCAAGAGCCATGGGGCCCTCTGGTTCACATAAGGCTTTTTTTTAAGTAATCACATCTTCAGGGAAAAAAAATCCCCTACAGTTTCTGGAAGCAATAAGTATAATGTGTGTCTAAAAAAGACACGTCCTCCCACGTGCATGGCTGTGGACTTACCTCCTCAGATAGTATTTCTTCCTGCGCTTCCTGGCTTTTTGGGACATCATAAATCCGTAGCGTCTTTCAGTATCTGTTTGGGTTGATTTCCCAAGGAGTGATAACAGCTTTTATTACATCCTTTTGATTTAGAGCTTTCTCTGATGAAGCTGATAGTGGAGGAGGTTGGAGTCTGGTAATTCCTCCTGCTTGACAGCAGGAACATGTGTGGGAGCTGTCTTCAGCCTATCCAAGAGGCAGAGAGAGAGGGTCTGCTCCAGGCCGGGCCTCACCGATCTCCATGTATCCGATCCTGTCTTTCCTCTGCTTTGCTTCACAGCACCCAGCTAATGCAGAGTGAAGTCCCAGCTAGCTGGCCTCACATTCCTGCAGGTGGTAACCTGGCCCCTGCTTGTCACCTGGATTATTGAGGACTCCTCAGCTGCAGACCATAGGGGCCAAATGCAAACTGCAGCAAGTGAAAAAGAGAAAGTGTTGGGCCTTGGACCTAGAAAGGTCCTGGGCCACGCTGACCCAGGCAGATTCAGGGCACACCTGAGCTTACCTGGGAGGCTGTGTCCCTCGTCCCTCTGCTCTCTCCTTTATTTATTTATTTATTTATTTATTTATTTATTTATTTATTTATTGTGACAGGGTCTCACTATGTAGTCCAGGCTGGCCTTAAACTCACTATGTAGCCCAGACTGGTCTGGAACTCACAGTGATTCTCCTGCCTCAGTCTCCAGAGTGCTGGGATTACAGGCGTGAGCCACCACACCCGGCTTTCTTTGCCCATTTTTTTTTTTTTGATACCATGGATTGAACTCACAACAGCAAGCTTGCAAGGCAGGTGCTTTTGCCGCTGAGCTAAATCCCCAGCCCCTTTTTGCCCATTTTTAAAATTGGGGGTTTATGTTTTCCTTCTTGAGTTGTAAAAATTCTTTACCCATTGCATACAGGAGACCCACATCACATACACAATTTGTAAGTATTTCCTCCTAGTTTGTGGAGTGCCTTTCATTCCTTTGATAGTTTTTTTTTTGTTTTGTTTTTGAATGAACAGGGTCTGGTTATGTAGGTAAGATTGACCTTGAACTCACTACATGGTGCAGGCTGACCTTGAACTCATGGGTGATCTTCCTGCCTCTGTCTCTTGAGCTCTAGGATTATAGCTGTGCACCACCATACCTGGCTTTCCTCAGCCCTTTAATAGAGATTTTTTTCTCCTAGCCCTCTAAAAAAATTTTGTTTTTTTTAAATTTTGAGGGCTGGGGATATAGCTTAGTGGTATAAGCGTCTGCCTGGCAAGTGCCAGCTACCAATTTTTTTTTTTTTTTTTTGAGACAGGCTTTCTCTGAGTCCCTAAATTACTCAGGCTATGTTTGAACTTGTGCTCCTCCTGCCTCAGTCTTCCAGAGTGCTGGAATCATGGGTGTGTGCTACCATGCCCAGCGATAATAGTGTTCTCTGACACACAGAAGGTTTTAATTTTTTTTTTGGTGTTGTTTTGTGTTTTGGTACCAGGGATCAAACTCATGACCTCATGCTTGCCAGGCAGGTGCTTATGCCACTGAGCTAAATCCCTGGCAGAGAAGTTTTTAATTTTGATGAAGTTCAATTTATCTTTTTTCTTCTCTTGTTGCTTGTGCTTTTGGTGCAAGCTGTCATTGCCAAATACAAAGTTGTGAAAATTTATCCTTGTGTTTACTTCAGAGTATTTTATAGTCTGAGCACTCACATTTAGGCATTGATACAATTATGTTATGATTAGTCATCTTTTTATTGCTGAAACTAAATTTGCAAGGCACACAATTTAGGGTTTTTTTGTTGTTGTTGTTGTTGTTTTGGTTCTGGGAATTGAACTCATGACTTTGTGCTTGCCAGGCTGGCACTGTGCTGCTGAGCTATGTCTCTGGCCCCAGCGCACACGGTTTAAAGGAGGAGTGGTTTAGTTCTTGTTCATGGTCTCTGTCCGTGACTGACTGTCTCCAAGGCCGGTGGACATCACAGTGGAGCAGAGCCACTCGATTCCTGGCAGCTGGAAGGGGCTCAGCTGGAAAGAGCAGCCCGACCTCAAGGAGAGGTGGAGGACAGTGCTGGAAAACCTCTGTCCCACTCTGGGATAGTGGTCCTGGGTTTGGGAGCGTCTGATAACTACGTGAGCTTAGCGTAGTTCTGCGTGTTGATAATGGAAGCCCCACCTTGGGTGTGGGTGGCATCAACCAATAGGCTTGTAGCCTGGATGAGATAGAGGGGGCTCGCTGCCTGTTGCCTCCTGGCTGCCCTGCCATGCACTGTTTCTTCCTTGCGATGCCGCCCTGCCTT
This sequence comes from Hydrochoerus hydrochaeris, assembly GCA_004027455.1. Lineage (NCBI taxonomy): Eukaryota > Metazoa > Chordata > Mammalia > Rodentia > Hydrochaeridae > Hydrochoerus > Hydrochoerus hydrochaeris. The sequence goes on along the minus strand of PVLA01014314.1, from coordinate 12,834 downwards.
GGAGCCAGCTGGCTGTGCACTGAAACCTCTACAAACTGTGAGCCAAAAGAAACCTCTTCTTTTAACTTGTGGGTGTCAAGTATTTTGTCTCAGCAATGAGAAAAGTAACTAAGACAGTTTCTTTTTCCCTTCCCTGTCCTCCTCTCCCTCTTCTCTCTCTCTCTTTCTCTCACTCTTGCTCTCCTCTGTATTTCCTGTACTAGAGATTGAACCCAGCGCCTTCTCACTGAGCTATAGCCCAGCTCTTTTTTATCTTTAATTCTGAGACAGGGTCTCTGTAAGTCACTAAATTGCCCAGGTTGAATTTAAGCTTGAGATCCCCCTGCTTCAGCCTGCCAGAATACTAAGATTATAGATAGGCATCACCACATCTGGATGCTAAGAATGTGTCTTAATCTAGTCAAGCTGACGACAGTCACTATTAATGGTCATAATTGTAATTAATGGCCAGAAGTAATTTTTGCATATGGCACGAGGTTAGTGTCAAACATCATTAATTTTCATACACAGTGTTCCTAGCCCCCTTTGTTGAAGAGATTGTTCTCTTTCTACTGAATCTTATTGGCACCTTGTGAAAATCATTGGACCAGCCAGGCATGGTGGTACACACCTATAATCCCAGCACTTGGGAGGCTGAGGCAGGGCCAGCCTGGTGTACATAGCAAGACCCTATCAAACAAAACATAACAAAATACCAGTATACCAGAGCCAGGTATAGCTGTGTCACCTGTATTCACAGCTGCTTGGGAGACTGAGCAGGAGTATCACCTGTGCCAAGAACTTTGAGGCCAGCCTGGGAAACCCTATTTCTTAAAAAAAAAAAACAAAAACGGAGAGTTGGTGTGGTGAAACAGGCCTGTAATGACAGCTCTTGGGAAGCTGAGGCAGGAGGATTAAGTTCAAGGCCAGCCTGCAGTACAAAGCCAGACTCTATCTCAAAAAGAAAAGAAAAAATATATATATATAGAGAGAGGTTTATTGCTGGACTCCGTTTTGTCACATGGATCTGTATGTCTATATTTGCACCAATACCGCATTGCTTTGCACGCTGCTGCCTCTGCCGTCTGCAGGCCCTGTTTCCCAAGCTCCAGCCCCGTCTCAGTGCCTGCTGTAAGGGAGAAGCTTGGAAAATGGGCACTGGTTGAATGGCTGGGGTTTCTGCAGTTTTGCATAATCCCCCAGTAAAAACCACTGCAGTTGCCCCACCTTGAAAGCACTATTTCAAGGAATTTATTTTTCTTTTAAGATAAAATTTAAAATGTGAGCCAGTTTGGTGGTAGTGGACACCTGCAGTGCCAGATACTCAGGAGGCTGAGGCAGGAGGATAGAGAATTAAAGGCCAACTTGGCAACTTAGCAAGACCCTACCTTAAAATAAAAAAAAAAATTAAAGATGGGAGTATAGGTCAGAGGTAGAGCACAAGCCTCTCATGTGTGAGGATCCGGGTTCAATCACTAGCACCTCAAAAGAAGTTAAAACTTGATATAATTAGTGAGGTGGCCGTAGTGGTGAGAGTCTGCAGTCCCTCCCCTGCAGTCAACCTTTGGAAGGTTGAGGCAGGAGGATCACAAATTTGACCACTAGCTGGACGTGGTATACATGCCTGTAATCCCAGCGTTTGAGAGGCTGAGGCAGGAGGATCACAACAAATCTGAGGCCAGCCTGGGCTACATAGCAAGAACCTGTCTCAGAAAAAAACAAATGAACATGAAACAAGTTTGACAACTTAGCAATTCAGCAAGACCCTAACTCAAAGTGGGTGTGTGCAGCCTTTTGCTTAATCTCCCATACTGAAAAAAAGAGAGACAATGGTAAGAAAGTCTAGTAATCCTGTGCCACTAATTTTTTTTTTTTCCGGTACTGGGAATCAAACTCGACCTTGTGCTGTGCTGCTGAGCTACATCCTGGCTCCTGTGCGACTCTTATGTGGTCACCAGTTGTTGTGCAGCTGTAGCACAGCAGTGTCACCAGGACACACAGAACCATCCCACCACCACCTGCTTTCTCCTGGTGCTTTTATGGCCATGTCTACTTTCCTCTTTCTCCCTCCCCTTGTGAGCAAGGAGCCCTAACCAGGCGCTAGCCCTCTGCTTGTTATGTGCCTTTAGGTTCCTTAGACTTTCTTTCTTTTTATGACCTTGATTTCTCTCTCTCTCTCTTTTTCTTTCTTTTTTTTTGAGACAGGGTCTCACTCTGCAGTTCAGGCCGGCCTTGAGCTCACTTTGTAGCCCAGCCTGGTCTCAAACTCACAATGATCCTCCTGCCTCAGCCTCCCGAGTGCTGGGATTACAGGCGTGTGCCACCACGGCCAGTTTAAATTTTGTTTTTGAGACAGGGCTTCATTATGTAGTTCAGACTGAATTTGAACTCACTGTGCAACCCAGGTTAGCCTCGAATTTTTAGAATCCTCCTGCCTCAGCCTCCCAAGTGCTGGGATTACAGGCATGTGCTACCACATCCAGTTTAGTAGCCCATTTTATAAATGCCTGTTTCCATCAACACTTTTCCATTTCACTGTTGATAGAAAAGGCAGCACTTTAGTTTTGAACTATTAATAAAGCTGCCATGGCTGGCAGTGGTGGAGCATGAGGTCAGCATGCAGAAAGTCCTGGATTTAATCCTAGCACCAAAGACTGAAAAGTAAATAAAACCGCCATAAAATTATCCTGTCTTTTGGTGGATGTGCACACATGGGTTTACTTCTTTGGAGTGGGATTTTCTGGCCGTAGGGTTTAGGTATATTTAATTCTACTAGGGCCTTTTAAACATTTCCCCAAAGCTGTTACAGTTCCAGTTGTTAGAATTCTAGTTAACTTAGATCGAATTAAATTTCCAGTTGTCCAAACCTTAAAAGTGTCCTTTTAATTTGACCCATTCTGGTGATGTTGGAGCTGTTGAAGCTGAATACACGTGCAGGGCTGTGGCGTGGCCGGGCATGGCCCAACTGAGAACGAGGAGAGGCCTCAGGGGGCAAGATAGGCCCCAGCTGAGGCTACCTGGAGATTTTTTTTTTTTTCTGGGTAATTTTCCTTAATTAGCATCGTCTGTTGCTTTGAGGGGTCCTTGAACCCTTCCCAAGATCCTGTTCGGGTTTCCTGTATTTTCCACTCAACTCCTTGCTTGTTCTAATTAAATACCGGCCTCCCGGGGTCAGTTGGTTGGCTGTCTAGCAGAGTAAGGAGCTCTGCTGAAGAGTTTAGTCCTCCTGGAGCCCTAAAGACCATGCCGCTTGTCTCATTCCTTTGGGCCTTCGCTGTGCACCTGTTGTGGGACTTGGGTATCTAGGCACAGACCCCAACATAGTGAGAGCGAAGCGGTACCTTGCTGTGCTTTTATTTGCATCGCCTGAGGGTGACCGATGCTTTCCATATTACTAGCCATGTGAGTAGACTCTGTTTTGAAGAACTTGTTGCAATCTTTGGACCGTTTCTAGTGGTTCTCATGGCTTTCTGGTGAATGTCATACTCTGTGTCTCTTTAGAACAATCCATCCATGTATTTCCTAGATTTTTTTTGTCACCAATATCCAACCATGTTTCTCCAAGTTCTGAGCATTCAGCCAACCCATGGGTGATTCTTCATCAATCCACATGGACCTGCCTGTCAAGCTGCCTCGGGGAAATCCCTGGTCACCGAGCACTCTGCTCCAGATCTATGTGAAGGGGAAGGAAATTTCCTTTCTCTGCTGTCTCCCAGGGCCCATCGGAGTGGGGTTGCAGTGCCACATCCCCGGAGATTCATGCAGTACCAACTGTTGTGCAGTCATCTGCACCCCAGGCCTGGAGTTCCTCTTCTCAGCAGGTCTTCAGCATGTCCTAAGAGGCCACAGAGAGTTAGGGAGAGAGAAACTGAGGAAGCCGGGCACATCCAGCTGCCAGAGTGGACGAGAAAGGATGGTGGGCAGGAGGTGCAGGTGTCCAAGGGGCTCTGCCTCTGCACCCCCTGGTGCAGGCTGGGCTGGGTGTGAGTGGATCAGCAGGGCCCGCAGGTGGAGGGAGAGCTGCGCAGTCTGCTGCCCACCATCCTTAGGTGAGGTGTGCAGTGGTGTGCATGCGCGCTCACTCCGCCTGCCCTCCTCCCACAGGGTCTCTTTCCTGCTCCACCCTCGAGACACACCGAGAAAGAGCACGAGTTTGTCCAGGTTAGCCAGACACAGCACAAAACTACCACATCCATCTAAAGAGTTCTTCATTCCAAAAGCTGGACTATTTATCTATCTATACAGTCTTGTTACATAGTCCAGGCTGGCCTTGAACTCAGGGTGATCCTCCTACCTCGGCTTCTCAGGTGTAAGGATTACAGGTATGCACCACCACGCCAGGCTGTGGGCCTCGTAGAACATTAGGATTGGGTTCAGTGGGCCCATTCTTTACTTTTCTACTGTGAATTTGTACTTCAGTGTAATAGTAGCCAGGTGTGTGTCTCAGCATCTTCCCTTGAAGGATACAGGAAGCAATCTAGGTGTTTACCCACCTGGGATGATGAAAAGCGAGGAGTGTGCAAAAGTGTCAAAATGGGACTTGGACCCACCTTTATAATCCAGCTAACTGGTTTTGTGTATGTTTACTCAAGCATCACAGTGGGTCTAATAGACCCAGATCACTCCAGAATTTGTTGAAAAGGTTTTTCTTTTGATTTTTCTGGTAGAAGTAGCCCAATGCAGTACAATGGCACATGAAAAACCAGATTTGGAAGTTTTGGAGCAAGTCAAAACTGAATCATCAGATTACTTACCCATGGATGATGAAGATGATGATGATGATGACTTTGACATTGGCCATATGAGCCAAAATTCCGGTGACAGTGAAATGGAGAAAAAACTGGGTGATAGAGACACAGGAAATGCAGACCTCATTGATTCAGATGACCAAAGGAAAGAACAATATGAGTACTTTTTTTTTGGTACCGGGGATTGAACTCATGACTGAACACTTGCCAGGCAGGTGCTCATGCCACTGAGCTAAACCCCTGGCCCTGTGAGTACATATTTGATTAGTTGAAATGTTGCAAAATGGCCATGCACCCAAATGGAGTGATCCAATGTCAGAACTAGGTCTGAAAGTATAGTGAAGGTCTTGGCCGGGATGAAAGGCAGTGGACAGAATGCCAGCATTGCCATTTGATGTTGGAAATTGTAGCAGACAATATGCTGACACAAGATGCTGTGAGATACACAGAGGGTGAAATGCAAGTAAGTTCTGTATGCCTCAATAGCCATATTCAAAAATGCATTTGTTATGACACCCCTCTAGCTGAACTGAAAGCATTCATAGGTCTCCTGTACTTGGCACAGCTGTCTCATGGTGACTGCAGGAACAGAAAAGACTTATGGAAAAGCAAGGGTCAAAATATGGCATAAAAATGGCCAGGGATATAGCTCAGTGGCACAAGTACCTGCCTGGAAAGTGTGAGGTTGTGAGTTTGACCCCTGGCACCAAAAAAAAAAAAAAAAAAGGCATAAAAATGTATGTCCTTGTAGATCCGAAGACTTTTACTGTCAGAGTAGACATTTTTCCTGGAACTCAGTCATCAGTCCTTATTCATAGAGTAATAAACCAAATGATGCTGTGAACAGACTTGTTGCTCCCATCTCCCGAACTAATGGGAATGTGACATTCCACAGTTGGTTTGCTGCTTTCTAATGGATGCTACATTTGCTAACAGGGCACAAGTTGACCAGCACAGGACCTCTATGCAGGAACAAAGCAAAAATTCCAAATGAAATGTTGCAGTTTCAAAACAGAGAATTGTATTGCACAACCTTTGAGTTTCAGAAAGAAATAATGTTGGCCTCCTATATGGCAGAGAAAAGCAAGCAGGTGCTATTGATGTCCACATTTCACTGTGATGGAACTATTGATGGGGGAAGCATGTATTTTACCATAGTAAATCATCTTCATCTTCCATGGGTGAGTAATCTGATGATTCAGCTTTGACTTGCTCTGAAATTTGCAAATCTGGTTTTTCATGTGCCATTGTACTGCTGCATTGGGCTACTTCCACCAGAAAAATCAAAAGAAAAAAACTTTTTAAAGAAAGTGTGGGTCTACTGGACCCTCTATGATGCTTGGGTAAACATACGCAAAAAACCGCAAAGGTGGGTTCGAGTCCCATTTTGACAGTTTTGCACACTCCTTGCCATTCATCATCCAGGTGGGTAAGCATAGATTGCTTCCTGTACCTCTGTGGGGGGATGGTACTGAGACACACACCTGGCTACCATTACAGAGAAGTACAAATTTACAGTAGAAAAGGAAGGGCGGGCCCATTGAATCCAGCTTTATGTTCTAATAGCACTGTAGTCAGTCTGGTGTGGTGCATGCCTGTAATCCCAGCACTTTGGGAGGCTGAGGCACAAGAACGGAAAGTTCAAACCAAGCTTGGGCAACTTAGTGACTTAATGAAAAATAAAAAGGGCTGGAGGAAAATAAAAGTTCGGTGGGAAAGCCTGGGTTCAATCCCCAGTACTACCCCCCCAAAATACCAACAAACCAAATAGAACAAAACCACCCCCAATCCCTGGTACCAGAGCAGGGGGAGATTTTTCTCATGTTCTCTGTGAGAACTGGGTCAGCTCTTGACTGCGAAAGCCACAAAGGCCAGAGGCCGGTGAGTGGGCTCCTGGGCCTGGCTCACTCCGGCTGTTTGCCTCGGTTCTCCTCCCCTGCGCCCCTCAGCAGCTCTGTGTTCCGATTCTGCCCTGAGTCTCGTTTCCTTTATTCTCCAGTCTTTCTGGCTTCAGGGAGAGCAGTTTGCCCTGTGATTTCACTTCTTTCGTGGTGCCAACACAGTTGTTGATTTTTCGACTTCTTATTTCCTTTTTCGCAGTGCTGGGGATGGAACCCAGGCCCTCACGGACGTCCAGCAAGTACTCACCGCAGAGCCCAGGGCCTGGTCAGCTTTGCATCTTCTACAGGATAGAGAGAGAACATCCAAGTTTCTTACGTGCCTGACCCACAGAATCATTGTCTTTTACCCCGATGATTTTACCTTCCACTGAGGCAGGAGGTAGCTAGAGGCTGCTGGCAACCTGCTTTCTGGGATAGATCCACCTTTTGGGCTGAACTTTCATCCAGGCCTAGGATATCCCAATCTAAATACAAAAGGCAGAGGTAACCAAGCATCCGTGCGGACAAGCGAACATGTGTGTCATTAGTGATGATGTCTAGATCTTCCACACACCCACCGAGGGATTGGGGTGCCCAGACAGTTCCTGCAAGGGCTAGGAAAGATCAGAATCTCCACCACCCAAAGGAGAGGTGGAGTCAAGCTACTCACCGGCAAGACCACCCCTCCTCCTCTCCTTCCCCGGCGGACCCAGAGCCTAAGGCCTCTGGCTGGGAGCTCCTCACACCAACCCTCCCCTCCCACACTGTCAGTCCCTGTTTGGTGTTGTGGCTTCTTCCAAATGTGCTGCTCAAGTCTTTGCTCAGGAACCAAGAACCTGGACAAGATCCTCATCTGGACCAGGCATGGTGTTGTACACTTGTAATCTCAGTACTCTGGAGGCTGAGGCAGGAGGGTTACAGCCAGTTGGAGGCCAGCCTGGGCTACACAGTGAGACCTTATCTCAAAAAACCAGCCCAGGAGGGCCGGGGATTTAGCTCAGCGGCAAAAGTGCCTGCCTTGCAAGTGCATGGTCATGAGTTCAATCCCCGGTACTGATTTTAAAAAAACCAACCAACCAAACAAACAAACAAAAAAACCAGGGCCTGGGATTTAGGTCAGCAGCACAAGCACCTGCCTGGTAAGTGCAAGGTTGTGAGTTTGATCCCCAGTACCAAAAAAAAAAAAAAAAACAAAAAAAAAAAACAAAACAAAACCCAAGCCAAACCAGACCAAACCAAAAAGTCCTTGATCTGACAACATCAGCTTTACTCTTCTGGACTCCTAAGACATTGATCCCATCAGTCTGAGCAGCTGTCAGGCTGGGTTTGGGGTGAGCTCCAGTTTCACTGACGCCCCGTTTGTCAGCCATCATCCTGCCCCTGCCTGAAGGGGCTCCCGGAAGGTCTCTGCCTCCACAGTCTAACCTGGGAGGTTTAGAAGTTTCCAGCCTAACCCTCACCTCTTTCCAGTGGAGCTTCAGACTCTGCAAGGGTCCTGTGTGTCTCCCCGTCTGCCTTCGAGTTCACCCCAAATCCTGCTGCTTTCCTTTCCCCTGGACGGTCCCTGGCCTGGGTTAAGCTTTTGTGCCAGACTTGGGAGATGCCTCTGGAGAAGAAATCCGGCCAGTGTCTCTGCTCATTCCAGAAGGGCTCTTTCCCTCTCGGTGTGGGGGACTGAATGCAGGGGCTCGGTCTGCTGCATGACAGGCAAGCTCTGTGCCACTGTACCCCAGCCCTGGTGGGATTTTAGCTCATCTCATTCTCGTTGCATCCACAGATCTCTGCTGTCTTTAAAGAGATTTTTGCAACTTAACAAAAAAATTTTTTTCCCAATGGCCTTAAAAATGTTCCTGTGTATCCTGGTTAGAAACAGAAGTGCAGCTGGGCGTGGTGGCTCACACCTGTAATCCCAGCACTGGGGAGGCTGAGGCAGGAGGATCATTGGGAGTTCAAGACCAGCCTGGGCTACAAAGTGAGCTCAAGGCCAGCCTGAACTGCATAGTGAGACCATGTCTCAAAAAGACAAAACAAAACAAAAAACTGAAGTGTTGGGACTGGGGATTTAGCTCAGTGGCATAAGTACCTGCCTTCCAAGTGTGCAGTTGTGAGTTCGATCCCTGGTACCAAAAAAAAAAAAAAAAAAAAAAAAGGAAACAGAAATGTTAGGCTGGGACTATAGGTCAGGGGCAGAGTGCTTGCCTAGCATGCTTAAAGGATTGGGGTTTTTTGTTTTGTTTTGTTTTTTGAGACAGGGTCTCACTATATAGCCCAGGCTGGCCTTGAACTTGAGGCAATCTCCCTGCCTCAGCCTCCTGTGCACCAAGATTACAAGCCTGTGCTGCCATTCTTGGCTATGGCACTGGATTTGATTCTCAGCATTAGAAAAAAACATCCAGGGGTGATTCCGGGCCTGGCCCATATTAGCGGCCCAATACTGAGAACACTGGTTTGTGCTTCCATTTGTCCTTCTGTTCTTCTGCTGGCTTCACTCACAGGCTGCTATCCTCACACGGTTGTGAGGGCCACCAGCACTTTCAGCCCACGTCAGTCCTATCGGTGAGTCCAGTCAAGATTTCTCCCCAACAACACCCTCGCCAGCTGGATGTGTGAGTCCTGCTGACTTGATGGGGGTCACCTGGCTACCTGTGACCCAACACTGTGCTTAGGGGAAATGGCCTGTTGGGGTCGACTGGGGCATTGGGCTGACCTTTCAGCCGATCCCTGCTTTGCTGCCTTCCTATCCCTAGTGGAACTAGGCAGCCTTTTCCCAGAGGGCTCCAGCAAAGTCCAAGGGTAACAAACAGTCAAGGCAGGAGGCAGGCATAGCGGTGCACACCTGTAATCCCAGCACTTGGGAGGCTGAGGCAGGAGGATCGTTGCAAGTTCGAGACCAGCCTGGTTACAAAGTGAGCTCCAGATCAGCTGGAACTGCATAGTGAGAGCTTGTCTCAAAAACACATAGTCAAGGCAGGGAGATGGGTACAAAGCTCTCCACTGAATTGGACCAGGAGAGGCTGGAGCTGTTAGGGTGTGGCCTGCCTTAGGGTTCCTGATGAGTTTTCACAAAAGGATGCTTAGATGCTTCCTCCTTGGGTCTTTGGGTCCCTGGCACCTGCAGCTGCCGGATTTAGCATATGAAAAGCTTGGGTATGGAGGGACATTTGAATTCCAATATTCACTGAGTACACTTTTAGCATCAGCATGTCAAGCACATACTCGGTGTGTGTCAAGTGCCCCTGACAGCCCCACTAGGTGAGACCTCAACTCCTGCAATGTGGGGACAAGGATACCAGTGTCACGGTCTGGACTGGAACTATCCCTCAGAAGCCATGGGTTGTAGTCAGGGGCCCTCCTGTGAGGCCATGCCACCTTTGGAGGTGGGGCCTCCTTGCAGGAAGCAGGTCAGGGCGGGGCAGAGCCTCTGGAGGGGTCACCCAGAGCTTCCCCCTCCCCCACTTCTGCGTCTGGCAGCTTTGTGTCTCCACCACAATGCTTGGCCTCACCCCAGGCCCCGAAGCCTTGCGGCCCAGTGACCTTGGCCCAAGACTTCTGGAACCCCAATCAATCTTTCCTCTCAGTATCTTCATGTCAGGTATATTCACTGCAGTCATGGGAAGCTGGAGACACTCGAACTACTTTGCGTGTGAAGAGGGGGATCATTCTCAAAGGGAAAGTGGAGGCGCTGTCCCGCTGTCCCCGGAGTTAGCAGAATTAGCGTGGCTGGGGCAGCACACCGCGCATCCCTTCAGTGCCGCCGGCCAGCCCTGTACCAGCTTCTCGTCCCTTGCAAGACAGAGGGCTGCGGGCTGGGAATTTAGCTCAGTGGCATAAGCATTTGCCTGGCAAGTGTGGGGTCGTGAGTTTGATCCCTGGTATCAGAAAAATAAAGTCAAGACAGAGGGCCACGTCCAGGGAGTAGGTGGAGATCCCTCGATTTGGAGCAAATCCATTGCTCCTTTCGCCCCCTGGGTGCATTACGGTTCATCTAAACCTCCATTGATAATTTCTGTCCTTCTCGCCAGATGAATTCCTCAGCCGAGGTCCTGTCTTCCTAGCGCTGTAGACGGCTAAGTTAGAAAAATTCCAGGCCTGGAAAACCTGGAGAACACATGGAAATTGAGGCGCGTTCACGGAAGGACAGGCCTCCAGATCAGATGGAACCAGGACACCTACATACCTGCCCACGACACTACACACCTCCCCGGGGTAAACAATAATGATCCTATCTTAAATAGGCACCAGTCCCCCTTTGGTGACCAGGATCTCCTGACCCATCCTTTCCAGAAAAGCTCTTTGCTTTTTGGCATCTACACTTGCTGTGTGACCTGCTCCCCCACTGGATCAATATTACCCAAGTGACTACACTCATAGTCTTATTGGATCACAGTTTTGTCCCATCTTGTACCCGCCTTGGGATTTTGCTCTATAAAGCCTTGTACAGCGGGGTCCAGGGCAGCCCACTTCTGGGGCCCCCTGTCTTCTTTCTCTGGAGCTTTCTATCCCTCAGTACAATTTTCTACTTTTAACTCCACTGTTCCTCAGATTTCATTTTTCAATTTTGGGGAACAGGAACTCAGTATATCAGATGTCTAGCAGGTTGGGAGTTATAATATCCGTCTATGTCATTTGGGGGTCCCGTATCACTTCCTCTACCCTTGGTCCCTTGCACTGGATTTTCAGCTATCCTACCAAAATGCACATCTGCTCATGTCGCCCCCCCCAACACACATGCACACACCTATGCATGCACACGTGCACTTAGAGTTACCTCCCATTGCCTTTTTTGTTTTTGTATTTTGATTCTTTTTTTTTTTCTTTTGTGACAGTCTCACTATATAGTGCAGGCTGGCCTCAGATTCATGGTGATCCTGCCTCAGTCTCCCAAGTGCTGGGATTACACGCATGTGCCATCATGCCTGGCCTTCCCATTGCTCTTAGACCAAAATGCTTCACAAAGTCTTTCAATCTGGGCTGGCTGTGCCTCAAGCACATCTCAGCCAGCTACTTCTTTCTCAAGTGAGAATCTGTTCCCTTCCACCACAGGGCCCTTGCACATGCTGGGTTGGCTGGGATGATCTTTGCCACTTCTGCTCACATGGTTCAGTCCTGCTCTGCCTTTGGACCTCTTCATCATTCTGGCTTTCTCAGGACAGCCTCTTCTTGGCTATCCAGACTGACTACAGCCTCTCAGAGTTCAACAGACTTCATCTAAATCCAAACTATACCCAGAAATCTTTATGTTTTATAAATGACCCTCTCTGTGGTGTTCAGTTATAGCAACAGGAAGTGACATAGGAAAGGATTGTGTGGGGCTGGGGATTTAGCTCAGCGGCATAAGCATCTGCCTTGCAAGCAGGTGGTCGTGAGTTCTATCTCTGGTACTGATTAAAAAAAAAAAAAGGATTTTTAAATTTTTTTTTGTGGTACTGGGGATGGAACTCATGACCTTGCACTTGCCAGGCAGGCACTTATGCCACTGAGCTAAATCCCCAGCCCATGATTTTTTTTTTTGATACTAGTTTTTGCCGGAGTCCAGCTGTGGCAGGGCTAGGGTTTCCCAAAGGTGGACAGGGAGTCGGTGAGTGAGAGACAGAAGACACTGCACACCAGTCTGTGAGTGAATCTGAATCTGCTTTATTTTTTAGAAGCTGGAATATATATTTGCTAACCTTTGGCAGCCACCCCCAGCCCCAAGCAGGAAGCGCCCCAGGCTTAGGGCCAGGCAGGGACAATCCTAAACAATAGGTTTTAATTAACTCTTTTCATCTTTGTAACATCTCAGTCTTGTTACTTAGTTAGTTTGGGAAATGTAAGCCAATGCACCTGGATGCCTGCAGGAGGAAGAGATGTGTGAGGCTATTATGCCGCTCCCTACATTGTTTCGCTTATCACTTATGGGAGAATGGCAGTCCCTGTGAGGACAGCACCTGTCTTAGGTCAAGGACTCTTCATATGAACCCAACCAGGCCTTACCCGTCATGGGCCTGCAGGACAGCAATAGGTCCTGTGGCCTGTCTTAGGCGGCCGATGGTGTAACATATGTGTCCTAGTTGCCCGTCTTTGGCTGCCTGTCCAGTGTCTCAGGGCAGTTGTCTCACAGGAACCCCGCAAATCCTCCTCCATGAGCTCTCCCACCCAAAGCTCCCGCATAAACTCTCTCACACTACTCACAGAAGGCAAAACCCCACAACCAGTCCTCACAAAGGGGTTATCTAGAGGGCCTCCAG